>JAQGBX010002905.1:0-18765 GCA_034698745.1 Megaphyllum sjaelandicum
GCAGTGTACATGTTCGTTATTTTAATTTAATTCAGGCATTCTTTGTATAGTGACCACCTGTGTACAGTGACCAACATGGCATTGGTTTTGGTGGTCATTCTAAACAGGTTTTACTGTGTTTAAGTAAATTACGAAATTGGTGTGTCATTTAGCATAGTTTGTAGGCTACTTCTTGTTTCAAGTTTGCTTCATCGAAAAACATAAAAGGAGTTCTCAATTTTTTTCCCTAATAAATACTTTTTTTTAAAGATTTAAGCTTTACGGATTAAAGATAACCCGAGCCTCCTCCTCTTTCTTATAAATGAGTCTGTAATTGATATTCCGTGTATCTGAAAGTCAAATTTTAAAGAATCGAGTAGCGCTAGAATTGATGGATTCCTTCCGTCATTAACTTAATGGTCTCGTAGTTTTTTTTCTCTTTTCTCAATGACATACTCTATTCATATCGAAAAGTTTAGATGTCGAGGTCTTTCCTTAAAAAAATTCAATCCGTGATCATGAAGTTTGGAAGTTGAGGTTTTTTTATGAGGTTGTTTTATTGATTGGTTCTTGTATAGTGATACCAAAATTCACAAACAATCACTGCACTTTTACATCAAATAACAACAATTCTGTAATGGTAAAGTTTTTGAACATTTACTCGCAGTCTAGTCATAAAATGAATATTCGTTCAATACTACGAATAATTTGTTTAATTCATGCCAATTTATGGTTATTTTACAGTTTTAAATAGAAAAGTCATGGAAAAGTTTTTCATCCCTACCATATGGCATTTGTTCGCTGACTGTGAGGTATTCCGAGTTAAAATGAATGTATAAATGAATGACGTCATCATAACTTAACGAATGACGCCAGCATCATAATTCTAAAAATGATGTTATAATCACTATTTTAAAAATGACGCCATCAACCTAAGTTTAATGAATCGACATTCTTTAAAATGTACCATTTTTTAAACATTTAATTGGACATTTATTTAATCAAACCATTTTGTCAACATTTATTTTGAACATTTAATCGGGCATTTATTTTGAACATTTAATCTAACATTTAATCAGACATTTATTTTAAACATTTAATCAGCCATTATTTTGAACATTTAATTAGATGTTATTTTCAACAGTTAAACGGACAATTTTTAACAATTAATCAGATATATGTTGAACATTAAAAGGACATTATTATTATCATTTAATCGGAAATTTATTTTGAACACTTAATTGGATATCATTGTTAACATTTGATCGAATTTTTATTATGATAATTTATTTGGAAATGAATTTTGAGCATTTAATCGGACATTATTTTGAACATTAAAGGGGACACTTTTTTTAAATTTAATGAGACATTAGTTTGAAGATTTAACCGGACGGTTTATTTTTATAAGTTTATTCAGATAATTTCAGGACATTTAATCGGACATTTTCAGAGCATTTAGTCAGACATCCATAACTGCATAATTATCCGCCCTGCATGTAAATTCGGGGAAACATGTCAAAACTTGAACTAACCTAAACTTAAAAATGTGTACACTTTTTATCACTTTCAATACGTTAAATCTTCAAAAATTATCGCCGATTCCAACTTTCATATCACGTATAAAAGACTAGACACTTTTTCAGAAGTATGTACTAAAATTTTTAATTCTGATATAATGTATAATTTCTCAGTCCGTAAGCGTACAAAAATGGGTGTGGGAAATTTACCAAGTGTGTATCTTTCTAAGAAATTGCAATTTACTCGCATAAGTTTATTAACATATTGATGGCGTCTGTCCCGATAACTAAAAGCCCCTTAGCCTTCTCACATTTTATGATTTGGCTTTTACTTTTCTAATTTGTTATTCACGCTTGGCCGCGTGCTTTCGGCTAAATCAGAATTTAGGGCTACGTAAAATTTACGAAATATGCTCCCTAGCTTCGAGGTATTTAAGTAATAAGGAGAAACACTTTCGCGTGGCAAATTAAGAAGATGCCGGGGAAATTTCCCCACGTGTTTGATTTACCATCCAGCCGAGCGTTTGGCGAATGCTTAATTTGTTAGCATCATCAACTGCGGTTCATCGACTGAATTTTTTAAACGTATTATAAATATTAAGGTTTATGTCGTGGTTAACTTTTAAGAGAAATCGTGATGCCTGGATCTATATAGTTGGTACCTCGTTAAAACGAATCCCGAGGGACGTCAATATTTGTTTGGTTTAAACTTCATGTAGTTCGTATTATCGAAAGTTAGACCAGATATAACTTCAACACCAAGAACTGAACTTTCGTCCAAGTTTGGACGAAATTAAGCCCCAGTATATCAGTGGTGCTGCCACGTTTATCGGGGAATTTCCCGTACTTTTGTTTGAACAGAACTAGCCCGACTTGAGATCGGGGTAGCTATGGAGTTTTGGATGTCCGATTAAATCTTAAAAAAATGTCCGATTAAATCGTAGAACGTTCGATGTCGTAGAATGTCCGATTAATGACGTAAAACTACACGACTATAGCTTCCACGTTTTCCGAGTGCAAAATTGAAAAGTTTTCACGTTTTCCGAGTACAAATTTGCCAATTTTCAAGGTTTCCCGAGTACAAATTTGAAAAATTAGCCAGGTTTTCCGAGTACAAATTTGCAAACTTTTCCTCATTTTCCACGTTTTTCGAGATCAAATTTACAAATTTTTTCACGTTTACAGAGTACGAATTTGCGGAATTTTCTACGATTTTGGAGTACAAATTTGTAAATTTTAAAGGTTTCCGGAGTACAAAATTGCAAGCTTTTCTTCATTTTCCACGTTTTCAGAGTGCAAATTTCTTTATTTTTAAACGTTTTCAGAGTACAAATTTGTAAACATCTTTCCATGTTTACCGAGTACAAATTTGCAAAATTGTCCACGATTTTCGAGGACAAATTTGCAAATTTTCAAGGTTTCTCGAGCACAAAATTGCAAACTTGTCCTCATTTTCCACGTTTTCCGAGTCAAAATTTGCAATATTTTCCACGTTTTTCGAGTTCAAATTTGCAAAATTTTCCACGGTTTCCGAATACAAATTTTCAACATTTTCCGAATTCAAAATTTCAAAATTTCTTCATGCAAATATTTTTACATTTTTTACAATTTCCTATGTTAATTTTGCAAATTATATTCCAGTGTTGATTTCGCAAAACATGTCTATTTTTGACAATTGTCATTGGTCAGGGAATTGTTTTTAAAGTCTGGAAAAGTCAGAAATTTGAAAATGAAATTTTTGGGGGAACCCTGTAGATGGTCTTAAAATCGAGGAAGTAGGTCTGCCAAAAAACTTTGCTGAAACGTCGAATGGATCTAGAAATGATGGTGACATTTGTCAAATTTTTTCTTATTTCTCATATTTTTTATGATATATTCCAACGCCTTTTTCCATCGTCTTATAAAAATGGACAGTTTTTGGCTGGAGTGGAAACGTCTGAAGTCATTGAGGAGGAAATGATGGTCTTTTTGGAGAATTGCCATACGCATGTCTCGGCCATTGTCCTTCTCGTACTCTACCTGAGTACCTGTCATGTGCAGCTGACAGTAAAAAAGCCCTTGACAGTTCCGAAGAGCGTTGCTGCGTGAGTACCCAATGAGGCGAACAAATCCAAAACCTTAAAATGCGTCTCACCTGACCGTTTGGACGCACCGGACAAATTTGCCGCGAAATTGACCACTGGTCAGTGCCGACCAAAGTGCTACTAGACCCTAGATTGTCATTCGAAATTCTATAGGCATTTTTATAGATTGGTAAAAACTGCGATGTTTTTATTACGCGTTTTATTATCCAATAAATGGACAATGGTCAAGATCTTTAAATTACACAAATGGAAGTTTGTGTTCTGGTGCGTTTCCAGAGGTGTAAGAGATATTTAATTGAGATACTTAATCTCTGTGGACGAATAATGAAAACCTGTCTATTTCTGAGCATTTCAATCTCGGAATCGGAGAATTTCCCGTATTCCGGGAATAAAAACTTCGTCATTTCTGATTTACGAACTAAAATAGCAACTTCCGTGTGAGTTACGAACTAAAATTGCAACTTCCTTATGAGTTACGAACTAAAATTGCAAATTTGTTCTGAGTTACGAAATAAAAGTACAAATTACTTTGTTTTACGAACTAAAATTGAAAATTCCTTCTGTACGAACTAAAATTGCGACTTCTTTCTAAGTCACCTTTCTGATGTCATCCATACAAATTCTGATAATGACGTCATCCATGCAAATTCTAATTCTGACGAGAGCAACAATTGTAAAATTCTGATACTGACGTCATTATCAGAATTTTAATGACTGTATTTTGCGTATCCAGGAGATAAATGCCAATTTATGTGGCAAGCACCTGGATTCCTAACGATGCTCAGTAAGCAAATTCGAATGGTATTTTGCTTACTGCAAATCCAGGAAAAGGTCTGAATTTATTTCGACTCTCAATCAATAGATATAAACATTTCACGTGCAGTAGTAGGCAACATTAAATCACAAATTTTAAAAAAAATGTATTCATTATTTCTGAAAACCAATGTTCGGTCACGACAACCATTTCTCGGAAAAATATGATTCTAAGAATCCGAAAGTTATTTTTTTCCAAAGTAAAGTTAAAACGTATACTGTATACATATAAAATTATAGTACATTCTATTTCTGTCAATTGTTAAGACTTACATTTTTTGTTAGCCACTGAGTTTTATGTGTCTTAATAAGGACGATGAAAGTCAACAGAAGAGAATTTCTCGGAAAATTTTGCTTATTCTACAGCCGAAATTGTTTCAATGATGTTCAATTTATATCCTATAATTACGCCCTATAAAGCAAGGAGCATTGCATCATGCGGGAAATATGACTTTCCAACCAGAGTTATAATATAAAGTGCTCCATTATACTGCGTGTTGTGTTTCGTTAAAATTCAGTGTATGATGAATATCACGTGACCGTGAAATCAAAATTTAAATATGAATAACGAGACACTAACGTAACTTTTCTTATGCAAATAACTCACTAATTATATTCTATTCTGTATCTATTTACAGCATATATAAAAATTAGAGATGTATGTACATGTATGTATTTATGTATGATAAAATTTACTGGGACGATTTTGGAAAATGTCAATTTTTGACATTAACATTGATCAGAGAAATTTTTTTGAAACCCTGGAAAAGTCAGGGAAGTTGGAAGAAAAATTTCTGGGGGAACCCTGAAAAATGTTTGCAAAAAATTTCAAACGATTTGGAGGATAAATTTGAAAAACTGCCTACATATTCCGAGGAAAAGCTTTCAAAAATTTCAACCTTTTTAAACTTTCTTCACATTTCCTAGACTAATGCTATTGCTATCCACGATTTTTGTACAACGACACAGGAAAATATTCACTATTTTGCAAAATTTAGAGACGGTAATTTTGAGAAATGTCCAAAATGAACATACAGGAAAATGTTGATGGTTTTACAAAACTAGCTTAAGAAAATTTTATAGATTTCGGAAGTTAGGGTACGAACACAACAAAACTTCTAGGAAAGAATGTTACTTATTTTTACCACTAGCGCCAACCAGCGGGCAAATATTGGTAATGCATTTAAATTACCGATGGTTTGCGCTAGTGGTAAAAAAATTATCATTCTTAATTTAGAAGTTTTGTTGTGTTTCTGGCCATACTCCTCAGAAACTGTTCAATTTTTTGCAGACTTGTCCTCGGAAATTGCCGATAATTCAATGATAAGAACTAAAGTTTCAACGAAATTTGGACGAAATAGTCCGAGCCAGGGATTGGAGATGAGGTCTCATTATCGAAAATTCGTATAAACGACTTGTTCTCTTACTACGTCAATAGAAACACAAATAGCAGCTACACACGAGTTCCATTCGTCATGGTTTTACATTTACGTAGAAATCAGAACAAAGAAACAGTTTTTTCTTGAATTTTTATTAGTTTAAGATGTTCTCAACTTTGTTTCGTTGAAACTATATATTTCGGATTTTGTTTTTATTTTATTTTGGAAAGACTATTTATAGTTCTGTCAGTGACTTTTCTTTTTATTTATGCGCACTTATCGCTTCAATCTTCGTGAAATAAAAAAAATAATAAACTATATAATTTCTCTCATGGCTTTTAATATCACAATAACGCATTCTAAGCCGAGTTTCAGGAATCTATCATTTTGAAATTAGAGCTGAAAACATGTTTGGGAAAATGGATATTAAAGTTTCGAGCATACATAAATTGCGCTCATTTTTTTTTTGTTAGGAGCTCGACCGTAAATCTTGAAAAACACCGAAACTACCGAAATTTCATCAGGCGGATATGAAAATGTCACGTGATGGATTGATTACCCGAAGCCTTTTCGTTCAACCTACCATGAAGGAAAAATCGACCAACTTTACGTTTGAATTTAACGAGAAAACTTCTTTTCTTAAAATTTAAGCAAATCGTAGTTTTGAAAATGCAATTTCCTTGACGAAAATGTATTTAAAATATAATGACTACGATATATTGTTTGCATTTTGATTTATGGAATACTTCGCAATAGGTGGTGAAAACATATTCGTAAATGGGAATAGCTAGTACTCACTGCTAGTCTACGTTGTAGATTAAAAGACCCAATTTTCACTTATCAGTTTATAAATGAATACAAAAGATGCACCTCAGGCTCGCTAATAATGCTCAATTGTCCGCGTTTTTTTTTTCATTTAAGCGGGTTTCACTTATCCGGTTTCGCTTAACGCACAAAATACAGTAAAACCTGGTAAATGTTACCACCAAAAAATTCAATGTTGGTCACTGTACACAGGTAGTCACTATACAAAGAATGCCTGAATTTAATTAAAATAATGAACATGTACACTGCAATTATACATGTAGACTGCAATACACGTAGTAAAAAACCACAAAACCAAAAAATACAGAATCATCATGTCCAAGGGTTAAAGCAAGATGTACTAAATATACTAAATATAGAACGCATATATTTCCAACTTTTCTGGGTCCAAGTTTTTCTTCCCCCTATATTTCTGGTAAATTTTTAAGGTATACATCGGCAATGTAAAAATTGCAAGAAAGACAACACACACTGGTCACTGTACAGAGAATTTTTATGAAGGAAATGTACACAAGAAAAAACAATATACTAAAAAGTGGTCAACATAAACAGGTGGTCACCATTCAAAGGTGGTTACTTTTCCAGGTTTTACTGTATAGGGCATTTCCCGACTTTATAAAGCCGAACCACGAGTCTTTTCTCTCGAATCATCGCTTCTTTTCCCGCTCTCATGCAGAGTCTTTGCCATTGACATCATTCTTCAGAATGTCCCTCATCCTCAGCTATCATAATTTATCAATATATCTCTTACATTCTTCCGTCCATCGATCAAAAGCTGCGGGTGGCTGATCAAATACGGGATTGTCTTTATCGAGATACAAGTACAAAGTGTTTGTGAAATATATTTGTCAGGGAGGGACGTTCGAGTCGTTGCCAGTTTTGTTTTTGGACATTACCATCGATAGATGATCGGAGCAATCTTGTCATCATCTTCCACGTCCAATAACTCCGCAGGACCACTGTTTGGATGTTTTCACGCTGAGATTTACGACCCCACGCAGCCATCCCCGGTATATAAAATAAAAGCATATCTTCAATTGTCAACCCGATACGATGATGGACTCCTGATGAAAATCTAGATCGCTTCTGACAAGTTTATTTTTGCTCCAAATTGATACGCTCGATCCGTGGCGTGCGTGGGGGGCAATTTTCTTATTTGTAAACAAAAGGCTTAATATAGCTTACGTGCAACCTACACTGATGGGGGTTTATTACCTCGTCGGCCGGGGGTATATCGAGAAATTTTTGGACAAAATGGCGCCAGGTTCTTCACCTTTTTGCCAACACCATGCACCGGTGAAACCAGATTCGAGGATCAAATTCGGTTTATCGATTTTTGCTCCTGAGGAAGGAATGGGATATGCTCGATGGTATTAACCGAAAATATACTAAATATAGAACGCATATATTTCCAACTTTTCTGGGTCCAAGTTTTTCTTCCACCTATATTTCTCGCCTGGCTGCATGCCTGCATGTTTAAAAAATTGCCACGTACGTGGGAATAAAAAAGACATCTTACCGAGAAATATTTGTTATCTGGGAAAAAAAATGTACTTTGCATTTTTTGATGTTGACGAATATTCGGCGCCATGGAAAACGTAACGGGCAAATGAGGCGTGAGATAAGCACTTTTTTTCGACAATGTCGTACATGTGATTAAGCGCATTTTGGACATGTCCTATACACATTTTCAACGCAACTTAACTAATTTTGGCCGGGTCGTTAAAGCTGCGAATGTGATTATAATTATTTTTGAATGGAACTACATGGTGTGATTGTGTTTGAACACATTTCGGACGTGTTATACATGTTGTGAATGTGATTAAACGCTATTTGGTCATGTCATACGTTACGTGTTGTAAATGTGATTAAACACATTTTGTACGTGTTCGACATGTTGAGAATGTGAGTAAATTCATCTTTGGACATAATACTCATGTTGTGAATGTAGCCTAATTAAACGCATATTTGGACATGATACACATGTTGTAAATGTGTGTTGCACATGTTCTACATGTTGTGAATGTGATTGAACGCATATTTGGACATGATATACATATTGCGAAGGTGCGTTGTACACGTCCCACATGTTGTGAATATGATTACACGTATATTTAGATATATTATACATCTATGTTGTGAATGTAATTAAACTCGTATCTGGACATGATAAACATATTGTGAATGTGCATTGTGCATGTTCTACTTCTTGTGCATGTGTTTAATCGCATTTTAGACATGCTATACATGTTCCACATGCTGTGAATGTGATTAAACGCATTTTGGGCTTGCATGGCATCCATGCTGTAAATGTATTTTCGACATGTAGTACAAGTAGTTAACGACCCGGCCAAAACACATTCGCACATTCCGAAATGTTTTTTTACATGAAATCTGCGAAAATGCATACAACATGTTTCCGGAGTTTCGTTTTTTTTTTAAAAAAATACGAATTGTCAGATTTAGGCTAACTAAATACAAGAGCATCTAGAACGCGTATCGAACACGTGTTCACAAGTCTATTTGTCTTTTTTGGGCTGCATTGAAATGTCAGTAATCGTAGATGAGAAGTCTTTCCACATGCACTCACACAACTCGACGTATGAAAAGTGTGACGAAATGTCAACTTCCGAGTCAGGAAATTGGTTCATTTTTCAGCCATTTTCAACACAATGGCGTATACCGGTAAATATTTTAAAAATGACTCGGGTACGTCACCCGAGGGGGATTTACTCACCCTCTGTTCGCTGTTGAGAGACCCTAGTAATTCAATAGCTCCGAATAAACTTTTTTCATGTGAATTCTCCGATCTCTTCCAATTTATAGTGCCAATTTCTGCGCAACGTGAGCTCCCACATCTTCTCTCTTATTCGCGTTAAAATGATTTATTTTTTCAGCACTTTTTCCGTTCACGAACGAGTAATAAAACATGCTTACCTGAAATGGAAACCCGAAATGACGGAATAACTTTTGGAAAAAATATGCGTAGGCTTCAGGGGCTTTTGTTACGACATGAAATTGAGTGACATAAAAGAATAGCACGACTTCGAGAAATGAGCTAGTGCCAAAACAACCTCCGAAATAATGACGAAAGTCAGGCACAAATGTACTTTGTACTTTTGTTAGTCATGTTCACGTAGTATATACGTTGATATTTCGGTCATTTTCGGATAACTCGGATATTAAGAATTTTTGGTGGTAGCAAATGAATTGTTGAAGTCCAGAGCATTCGCGCTATGTTACGTTAAAACGAATTATACACCATGTGAAAAATGGTACGTTTTAACGGGAAATTCCCCCGATACAAATTGCAACCCCTAACCATTCATAGACGTATGTTAGGATTTCCAAAAAAAACGTAAATTTTTGGAAAGAAAATCGTAAATATTTAAATACAATTTCCAAATTTTTGAAATAAGAACCATGATATTACGATATAATTTCTCATGTGTGACAATTTGCACTTGATAAAATTCACACCTTTTTAAGTAAAATTTCAACTTTTTACATAAACTTCTCAAACTTTTAAATAAAATTTCAAATTTTTGAAATAAAACCATGATTTTTCTTATGTGTGAAAATTTGCAAATGTTTACACTGACAATTCGCAATTTTTTAAATATAATTCACACATTTTTTATAAAATTCCCACATTTTAAAAAAAATCACATTTTTAATTAAAATTCAACTTTTTGAAAATAAACCAGTACATTTTTTTAACAAAAAGTACAGTTGTTTACACTATAAATTCGCAGCTGTTTTCACTGACAATTCGCAAATTTTTGATAAAATTCACACATTTTTAAATAAAATTTTCACATTTTAAAATAAAATTCACACATTTTTAAATAAAATGCTCACATTTTTGAGTAAATTAACACATTTTTAAATAAAAATTTTAACTTTTTGAAAATAAACCAGCCCATTTTTGAACAAAATTGGCAGTGGTTTACACTAAAAATTCGCAGCTGTTTACACTGACAATTCGCAAATTTTAATAAAATTCACATACATGTATTTTTAAACATAATTCACACCTTTTTAAAATAAAATTCACACATTGTTAATAAAATTTTTCTATTTTAAAATAAAATTCACGCATTTTTTAATAAAATTCTAAACTTTTTGAAATTAAACCAGCACATTTTTGAACTAAATTGTCAGTTGTTTACAGTAAAAATTCGCAGTTGTTTATACTGAAAATTCGCAATTTTTGAAAAATAAATCTTACAATGGTTTATTGAACAAAATTTCCATATTTTCATCGAAAATACAATCTATTTTTGTTACTTCATGGCGCCCTCTACTCTCGGCGCCCTGCTTAACGAAGTTCGATTGTATAGTTGATCCATGTAGTCTTATACCATACTTCAGATCAACTGCCTTTGTCTCGAAAACAACAGCCTATCCTACAGTGTAAGTGTAAAAGTTGATAATGCTATTTCTATGTTTCAACGTTTTTTTTTAGAAGAAAATTCATAAATCAGACTCGACTATAAAACTCGAGCTCCTTTATTCTCGAAACAACTACAGTAAGTACAACGAGAGTTGAAATTGAAGTATTTCTAAGCCGAAAGCATATAGGTGGATCCTCCAAATTTCCTTCTTATAACATTTTTATAAAAAAATATAAAGTAAGAGAATCGAACTTTGGTTTTTAGAAAGCTGCTTTGCCTCCATAAATTATATTTAGCCCGAGTCTTTAACCTCGCTCGCTGTTTTACGAACAGCATGTTTGATAAAATACATTTTTAATAGATAAAAATAAATGGCTGTAACTCGAACTTTTCCATTCTTGTAAGTGCGTCCAAAGAACTCATTACGTAAATGCGAGACATGTTAGGAGAGAACTATCCCAGAACTAAACGAGTCATAAAAACAGCATTTTTATATCAACATTTTCAATTGCAACTGAAATTAGAGCGTGTTTTAATCAAGTCGGTTTTAACCCTTTGTACTGAACTTATATACCGGGTGAACACAAAATCTTTGTCCCCCCAAATCTGGTATTAAATGTTACCCAAGACCATTTTTCGAACGTAATCGAAACTTAATTTTTGAACCGTAACACCTAGGACAAAATGTCAAATTAGGAAAAGTAAGAGCATGGTTTGCTTGTATATATTGAACTGGTTTTAGTTTTATTGCCAATTATTTGAAGTTTTTACATTGTTTTGAAAACAGGGGCAAACACTAAGTTTTAGCTGCACTGCAGCACACCGGTGCATGAAGGCATTAATGTACATGTACTGCAGCGCAGCTAGAAATAGTGTTTGCCCTCGTTTTCAAAACATTGTAGCAGCTTCAAATAATTTCTAAAGAAGGCGAAACAAGTTGAATACATACAAATAAACCATTCTCTTCCTTTTCCTAATTTGACGAATTTCCCTAGGTGCTACGGTTCAAAAATTATCGTTTCGATTTCGTTCCAAAAATGGTCACTGGTAACATTTAACACCATCAACATTTGCAAAATCTGCAAAATTGTCGCAGGAAAATAATCTTCACAATTTACTAATGACAATTTATAAAATTAACATAGAAAAAAGTAAAAAAACAATTGCATGGAAATTTAGTATTCGGAAAATGCTGAAAATTGGTCCTCGGATAACGTGAAAAATGTTGCAATTTCATCCTCCGAAAACGTGGACAGTTTCGCAAAATTGTATTCGGAAAACGTGGGCGATTTTTTAAAATTTAATCCTCGGAAAACGTGGACGATTTTGCAAAATTGTATTCTGAAAACGTGGACGATTTTGCAAAATTGTATTCGGAAAACGGAGTTTTTTTCCAAAATTGTATACGGAAAACTTGGACAATTTTGCCAATTTCTACTCTGAAAATGGGCCCTGAGCTAAAGATTTATAAGCATTATTTTGTGTTGCAACACAGCACGACAACTTTAAATTTCCCTGACTTTTTCAAAACAAGCCATTCTTCCCTGACTTTTCCCGACATTTTCAAGATATCTTACTTTTCTAGGTTTTCCAGGTATTGGGGTACCCTGAATTTCCTCCGTTACAATTCCACGGTTACTTACGACAGCCATTTCCATTAGTTTCTATTACTTCAGTCAGTTTGATGTCAGGATATTGCATTAGCCCAAAAACCCATCACTGAAATATACCAGATGCAATCTTCGTCAAATTTTGGCTTAAAAACCGTTCTTAAATCAAATCTAAAGTTGAGATCTTTCTGGTCACCGAATTATTCCCCATATTCAGCTACCGTTCAACGGTATAGATTACATCTTTCAAACTACTTCCAAATCATTAGGCCTACCGTAACTCACATCAAGAAATAGAAAAAAAAATTGAAATTTACATCGAAATCAGCTAATAGCCCAAGACCATGAGGAGCTAGGAATGTTTATGGGTCTTTTTTTTGGGAAGTAAAAATCTTGGCACGAGTACCGAAGCTCGTTTGCATATGTATCCACTTTGGAGAATAACTTTCGAAGATAGTGGAATAAGCCACGTAAGTGGAATGCAGATAAGCATTTTCAAAGATCATTGTCTCCATAAACAGCTTGTAAACTGTAGGAGTAATGGAGCATAAAAAACATCCGAATTTTCTCCATTTCTACATTCCGAGGAGCCGTTTTTGGACCACCAGTGCCACATTTAAAACGCATGAAAAGGAAGATGTACGAGTGGAAAAATGAAAAGATTTCAAGACACGAATTAAATCAACTTTATCTCTCTCTCTCTCTGGGAATGAAGGGGGAGCCAACGGCGGCATCTTGCTTTGATTGCGGCAATTAAATTTTGGGCAATTTGGGCTCAGATTGCACGGGTACCGAAGAGGTTCTGAAAATGCACTTGTGAATTGCTAACCCTAAAAATGCACCCTAAATATATAAATTCATTAAGAAGAACTCTCTATACGAATTTTTGACGGTTCGAAATAATGTCTAGCAGCTTAATTGTATTAGGCGAATCAAATTTTGACTCGTGACTGAAATGAAAGGCTAAATATTGATGACGAAATAACCTCAGATTTGTCGACAATTTTGCTAATTTTCCGACAATTTTGAGCGAAATTTTCGACAATTCTGAGCGAACTTTTCGATAATATTGAGCGAATTTTTCGACAATTATGGGAGAATTTTTCGACAGTTTGGAAGATTTTTAGACAGTTTTGCATATTTTTCGACAATTTCATCTTTCACAAATCTTGCGAATTTTTAGACAATTTTGCAATTTTTACGACAATAGTGCAAATTTTCGACGGTTAGAGATTTTTCGACAGTTTTTGTTAATTTATGAAATATCAAAATTGTGTATGTAAAATTTGAAAAAGTGTCAAAAAATTGCATCGAGGTTTCCCAGGTTCAAATAGAAACGAAGTTAGACAGTAACCTCAGTCGTTTCAAATGTGACTATAATGACTAACTAATATTAGTCTCATTCGTCTAGATTACGACTACGTGTAATGGGAAATCTTAACATCTTTTAAAATCAAATTTCTTCAATATTAGCAAATTGAAGACATACCAATTTGAATAACGAAATAAACATAAAAAATGTTACTAATGAAAATTCATTTTCAAATAATACGCAGTTTAAGTATCCATAATCCGAAACTTAAAAAACCGAACTGCTCTAAATTCCATTACTTAGGAAATCCATCAAATTAAGTGACACTTTCTTTCTGGTGGTTCAATATAAACAAACTTTATTTCATGCATTAAATTATCAAATTGTTGGATAAACGTACTTTCATATTTTCTTAAAAAATTTCAAAATGTCAATTTTGAATTTTTTTAAGAAAATTTTGGGACACGTTGTGGGACACCACGAATATTTGTAACGCAGTCAACTAAGTAGTCTATAAGGGAGGTTAAGCAAATTCATAACATCATTACGGATTCAAAGTCTAAAAATACATCAGAAAATTGAGTTGGAAATTGACAAAAACTTATCAACAACTCTGAAAATACACGCTCTAAAAGCATAGTTTAAAAGCACTAGAATTTTGAAAATGCATAGAATTGGAATAAGAGTGCTAGATGATGTTTATAACGTGTTTATCTCACATACCACGAGTATATTTATTCAAGAAATGTGTCTTCACGCTGCCCTAATTTCGTAGGAATTTCTCGTTTAATGATAGCAATGTTGAACCCCGTTTTATGTTAACAAAGATGCAAAATTAAATATTTTAGATCCAATTTGTTTTTCAGGGATAACGCAACTAAACATGTAAATAAACATTGAACTGAGAATTTCACATGAAAACATTAACTTTTCGAATGAAATTTTACCCAAAAAGCATACTGTAAACAGCCAGATTTGAAATAATATTGATCCAATAATTTATCCAATATTGAAATACACATGCGAAATGTATAAACAATTACATAAAAAATATATAAAACAGAATAAATAATCAAAAAGTACACATGAAAAGTTAATTAAAATTATGTCATTTGCGAGATAATATTTTGTTTTTAAATAAAATTAAGTGTATCTTAGTAAAATACTTTAATTTTTATATTTATGTACATGTATATACAATTTGCAAAAAATATATTTATATTATAACTAAATAAAAAGAATTAAAAAAGTTAATTTTTTATACTGTTAAAAATGAATTTTTAAATGTCGAATTATATTTCTTACATCCAAAAAACATTTTAAAAATGGAAAACAATATATTTATTTTATAATCTCACGACTTATTATATATTGCGTCTATAAATTATAGGTCACATTAAATATATAAAATATTTTAATTTTTATATTAATGCATACAGTAGTGTATATAGTACATTTCGTAAAAAAGTAAATATTACGTAACTATAAAACTATACAAATATAAAATTTAAAAATGTAATAATTACAAAAAATATTAAAATTGAAGTAATTAAAGATGACGTATTCTTTTAAAAAGTGAAAAATATATTTTTTTAACTATGTAAATAATAAATTTCATACATCCTGGAAAGCCGTTTTAAAATATAAAAAATATATTTCATAATCCTACGAATCTAACTTTATTATATGTAGCGGTATAAATCATACTCGTACACGAAGGTCACATTAGAGACATTTTATATGTAAAAATATATTTCGTACATCAGGTAAAACATTTTTAAAATCTAAACAAATACATTTTATAATCCTACGAATTTGTAATTTTTTATACATTAGGGGATACAAATTATAGGTCATACTATAGGGACGTTTTATATGAAAATATATATTTTTAGACCATACAATTTTCTTTGAATATGGGCATCAGCGAGCAGCTCAGCATCATAAAGAACTAGTTCGCTACATAAAATTGCTCCCAAATGACATCTTCCATGCCAAGATCTATTTTTAAACACCATTCGCTGTTATTTAGGCTGCTAATTCAGATTTCTAAATTCTTCATATATTCATTTTAAAAATGTCACTAGCTATGTTATGTCTACGGGGCTAAATAGACCCAGTGCGGAAGAATGTACTTTAGCGCCATTTAAAAGAGATAAAAATCTCGGGCATTATATACGAGGCCTAATAAATTCACTTCATCGTCAATTTAAGTCACGTAGATGAAATTCGTTTGAAACATTGCAAAAGCGAGTGATCATAAAAATCAAATCAGATTTCCTCAACGGACCGGACCCAAAGCACCGACACATACATTTCACACCTTACGGGCTTTATGGTACTTAATTTACCACGCATTATTTATAACTTGAAAATTTCAAAAAATTGAGCTTTGGATTCGAGGAACATGGTTCATCTATAGGAGGTATTAAAAGTTGACTTCATAGTTTATGCACAGTGGGTGCAAACTAATTGATACGAGCACTATAAGGAAGTAATATGTAATAGAAGCGTTTAAAAAGGGTGTATTAAAACTTAAAAGGGAATATCAGTGGTCCATTTTCAATGGGAACAACTTTGGAAACAGTTTCAGGCATGAAATTAAATGTTTAACAATACATTTGAAATAAAAACCCAAAGATACCAGGAATCGTTGGGGAGATTATGATTAGAGATTTGAAAGTTTACGTATTTAAATTTTCCCAACGTCGATTTTAAATGAATTTGCAAACTAATTTAAATTTAAATTTTTTTTAAATAGTGGCCGATGTTGGTCAAAGGTTATCAAAAGTTAGTAAAATAAATTTTTTGATTAATTTTAAATTAAATTCATCCGTTGTTAATTTTAAATTGAGAATTGATTCGACGAGTTATCAATCAAAAAAACTATGAAAGATGTTTAATTTTATGTCTGAAACCATCGTCGAAAATTCCCAAGATGTTTTTTCCTTATAGGAAATAGAGATGGCTTTTTTCCTTAAATAAAATAGAGATGGGTTTGTCTCCTTGAAGGAAATAGGGACGGTTTTCTTCCTTATAGAAAATAGAGATGGTTTGTTTTACTTAAAGAAAGTAGATTTTTTTGCCCTTAAAACAAAGATTTTTTTTTTCAACAGATCGTAAATTTCCTTAAAGGAAGTTAAAGGAAAACGAAGCAAACAAAAATTTACATACATGTACCTAAAAATTGCTTTCATTTTGAGATCAAAAAAATGTAGACAGATTTATTACCTGATTTAACTGCGAATTTAAACCTAATTAATCATCGATTACTCTAAATTCAGAACGTAAATTTCAAAAATCATTAATACGAAAACCTGGAGTAAAAAATTAATAACAAGGGCGTTTCAAAAACTGCACAAAGTTATCAATTGAACAAATGTTGCAACTATTTCTGGTACGCCCTAAACCCTTACCAAACGATGTTTTTTTGTGGTATTTTCGGACAACTGACACCATAAAATGTCCCGAAATCAAAGGAAATTTTATGGCCATAATTCAAAGTTCTGTCATACATGACGAGATAACAGTTTTATACCTGTATATTCATCTCTTAATTGTAGCATTTTTTTAAATTTGAGAATTTCGTAATGCGGCATAAAAGCCACTTAATGGCTTCTTAATATTTTGGTCGCCAATAAAATTTACAGGAATAAGTACGTCGTAAAATTATTGACCACTGTATAATTAGGACTCATAAAATTAAACATAAACAGATTTACTGCTGGGAATGTCCTGTCCATCGAGGCTTAATTAAGAATAAGTGAATTATATCAGCCACCCCATGGCAGCTATAAACTACAGGTAGGGTCGTGTGGACCTTGTTTGGGCATGATATTTTAACATCTTTATTGGGCATATAAAGCCTCCTTGTTGTTGTTTTTGACCATGCTTGACCAGCCACGATTCATCAAAAGCCACAGAATAAATAAGTAAAGAAATCCAACTCAAAAAATTGATAAACGGACGTTTAATTTACATCTGTAAGGAATATGCTTCAACCAGAACTCTTCTATCCTGATTTCAACTTTTTTTATGCCTCATTCGAGAGTAATTTTAGGAGGCTGTATAAACAGAATTAGTGCACGAATTGACAGAAGATGCATGCAGAGTATCTGATGCATGGTTTCCATCACCTCATTAAGACGAACTCGCTTTATGCGAGTTTCTGATAAAACGAACTCATTTCCAGTCCCCGTAATAGGGTAGGACGAATAAAGTTAATTTCTTAACTTAAGACGAATTCCTAATTCGGATATTACGAATTTTTGGATAAAACGAAATAAACTGTTGAGATCCAGAATATATTCACGCTATATTACGTTCAAACAAAATTTATACAATATGAAAAAGGCTCATATTAACATGAGTTCATTCATAAAAATTGAATCCCCTTTACATTCGTATGCAGTTGCGTTTAGGTGCCAGGAGTGGGCGACACCCGGGCTCTAAAGGTAGGGGGCGCCAAAAAGTGAAAAGAATATTGTATTTACATGTACTTTTACGACGTAAATTTACCGAACGTTTGCGACATTACTATGTCTGTGGAAATATTTGCGAATTTTGTCTCATATCGGTGAATTTTCATAAAATATTTGCGAATTTTATTTCAAAGATTTAGGAATTTAATTTTACAGATTTGCGACTTTTATTTCACAAATTTCCTATTTTGATTGCAACAGATTTGCGAATTTAATTTGTAACGAATTAATCTTGGGTACGACTAATTAAAAGTGTCAACTCTTTATTACCTCGAGTAAGGGCTTACACATGCTAAGAAACAATCTCGAGTTCAGGGTCGCCTGTAGCAGTTCCCCTCGAGATTGCAATAATACTTCAATTCATAGTG
>JAQGBX010002906.1:0-18760 GCA_034698745.1 Megaphyllum sjaelandicum
CTAGGAAAGAATGTTACTTTTTTTACCACTAGCGCCAACCAGCGGGCAAATATTGGTAATGCATTTAAATTACCGATTGTTTGCCCGCTGGTTGGCTCTAGAGGTAAAAAAATTATCATTCTTAATTGAAAAGTTTTGTTGTGTAAGCACCCAAACGCTGTTACAATGGCGAAAGAATGCTTCAAATTTCGGAAACTGTTTGAAATGGGAAAACGCCATAGGTGGCGCTGGAAGCCTAAAACGGTCGTCATACAGTAGGCGCTATTTTGTTGCGCATGAAAACATAGATGGCGTAGTAATAGATAGAATGCTTTGACACGTTCCAAACGCATACAGGCGCGTGTTTTTTTTGTTTGTTTTAAATTAAACTACGAAACTTGCCAAGATTGTGTTAGCCAACCGATCGGTTTCATTTTTATGCCAAGAATATCAGGAGTGCTCGTACAGGAACTTTACGAATGGCACTAAGTTTTGACAGTCGCGAAACGAGTCGTGCGAAATGCGTTAATTGATTTAAAAACGGCGATAATGTCGAGTTAATTTTGAAACCAAATAGAATGTCGATTTTACGCACGTGACTTCACGGCTGTCGAAAGTACACCGCGTAAAGCTTCTTTCCGAGTACCCCTTATCGTAGGCCAATGGCAAATAAATCCAATATTAGCATTGCTCGGTTCCCAATTTTGCAGTTTTGCAGACCCGAGAGCGCTCGAACGCCGTCGCTCCGCGCGTACGCCTAGTCGAAACGTTGGGCGCCTAAAGAGCGCTTCGGAGCCTATCACCTGGCTCTGGAGGCGCTGGCGACGCGGTGGCGCCATCTAGCGCTCCGTTCGTCGTCCCTCGGCTACGGACGATTAAAGTGGCGTTGACCTTGTATTCTTTTCATTTTTAATGATGCACGCATTGTACCGGTAACCTTGAAAGATGAGTAATTATTTCGAGAAAGATCTACGCCCGTACGAGAGAGAAAAAAAAATAAAATAAAAGTAAACCGCATCGTCATAAAAATAAAAAGTGCAAAGAAACTCGTTCCGAAATTCAATTTCTCGCCATGAAATCGAATCGGGAGAGAGCGCTTACGTGTGACCGGGCAGGTACAGGTACCGTTCGCAAAACGTGGGAAAAAAACCTCTGTTTTTCTCGTTTGGGGGGGAAATTCGCCGTAACGGTTGCGCGATGTCGTAACTGTTTTTGGGCAAAAAGTGGGTTAGCGAAGAGGACACTTTTGATCGCCCCTGTAATCGGCTCATTTAGCGAAGCGTAAACGTTCGGTAAAAAAGGCACGACATACTGAGAGTGACATCGTATAGGGTGAAAAAATGTGGAATGATGGCCAGTAATGAGGAAAATCCGGATTTTGGCATCATTACTGGGGCATGGTTTGGTAAGCAGGAGCCTGGTTGCGGATACCTCCGTTGGTAAGATTTTTTAAGATTGCGCGCGTCATTAATCCTGTCATTAGGATTGACCGTGTAGGTTTCCCCCATCATTAATCCGGTAATCAGGATTGACCGTGTAGGTTTCATCCACATTCCTCACAACCCTCCATATACAATACTCTTTAATTTAAATTTCGCGCGCCACGCATTCCTGGCTCGTATTCCCAATTTGAGCCATTAAGTGTACGCGCATGTGCAGACTGATCGCGAAAAGTGGTCATTACTGGACGCAGATACGCTTTTCTAAGCAAAAATAGTCATTTCAGATGATCGTGTAACGGTTGAAATGCAATGATGTAACATTTTTGGACGTAATGTCATTAATAATGAACGTGCCCAAAAATGCGAACCGTTGCACGGTATTGCATTACCTTCCTCCTCCCCCCCCCCCTTTCCGTGCCTCTTGCCCTAATTGTGCGCGAAGCCAGCGCCACCACCGTTCGCCAACCTCTTGGGGGAGGGAATGATAAAATCGATGAATCGGACCATTTTTCACGACCGAGAAGCACGAAAAATCGTGGCATGTGTGTCCAGGACCCCCCTCCCGCGCCCGTTCTCGTTGCTAGCCGCATTTTTTTCGACCATCTGCTCTCTTATTTCGGGAGTTTTTCGTTCCTCGTGGGCTGACACCAGGGAGAGACACTCGGCGGTCCCATGGGCGACTGGGCCGCCAGGTGGCGGGGCTAACGGTGACTAGGACTGTCGCAGCCACGTGCTTTCAGTTTATTCGGTTAGATTTCGAAAGGTGTTGCTCACGTTTTTGAGCAAATGCTAAATCATGTACCGTACGTGGAATTTGATACGTGTTTTTTACTTTTGGAAAGCAAAAATATTTCATTGAGACATTTTTTGAAAATGGGGTGAGAATGCGGCCGAAATTACACCAATTACGTTTTTTAACTTCCGTCAAAAGTGTTTTTGGGCCTGGAATGACGAAATACTAGTACATGTATGGCGTGAATCACGATGGTTGTAGTTGGTCCAAAATTTAAACTCTAAATTTTAAACAACTGTCATCTTTAAACGACTGACCATCCAATGTGCAAAAGGAGGGGGGGATGTGCATAGATCAATGGGCTAACTTGTTTAAAATCGAGAATTTCTGTTTTCGTTAATTGTTTCGAAATTTATTTTAATACAACGCGATATTCCTCGCTGCTTTTGCCGTTTTTGATCGTCGAATTTGCCGAAAAAAATACCCGCTTTCTACGATTATTGGAAACGGACCCGTACATGAACGTGAGGCTTCAAAGGTGGCGCCATCTACGGGTCGTATTGGAGGTGAAACTCGCGTAGGCCTAGGCTGGCCACCACGTGCTCGACATCCTCTCGTTCGGCGGCCATTTTTATTTGGCCCATCTCGCTTTCCCTCCTTTTCCCCCCTCCAGTCCTCTTTTTCTTGGACTCGCCCTGCCAATCACCCCGGCCGAGTAGGCGTGTCTGAGCGCTCCCATTGGCTGTGACGTCAGGCGCGTAGCCTCCCCGTCCATACTACTTAGAGCGGGCGCGGGGCAGCCATTAGATCAGTTATCGGTGTGGACCTGCTAGAACCATGTCCATGTTAACACGTCTCCGGAAAGTAGAGAAAAAGTCGCGGTGAAAAAAAGTTGACAGGAACCGTCATCCCGCCAAAATACAAGAAAAAAAAGTAACAGAAGCAGAAGTAACACCCCTGAAAGATCTGGACTTACATTTGCGCCTAGTGTTGTTTGAAGAAGTACGTCGTGAAAAGTAAACCCGGAGCCGCCTGATTTTTGGAGTTAAGTACTGTTTGTGTTCGCGCTGATTTTCCCCGCAAAATCTTGGTGAAATTCCGAGTGTGCTATGGTACCTCAGTACCTGTCGACCGCGCGCAGCCCGTCGTCCTCCAACTCAACTTCCGCCGCCATGGCCTCGGTGATGACCAACGGTCATTCGACGTCCAACGTGTTCGGTTCGCTGCACGTGGCCAGCACTTCGCAGACGCCGTACAGCGACGCCACCAACTGCAAGAAGACCAATCCCAACCACATCAAGCGTCCCATGAACGCGTTCATGGTGTGGAGCCAGATCGAGCGGCGCAAGATCTGCGAGCAACAGCCGGACATGCACAACGCCGAGATCAGCAAGCGGTTGGGCAAGCGCTGGAAGATGCTGACCGATGACCAACGCCAGCCCTTCATCGACGAGGCCGAACGCCTGAGGGTGCTGCACATGCAGGAGTATCCGGACTACAAGTACAGGCCCAGGAAAAAGGTGAAGACGGTGGTGGCTCCGGCCAAACTGAGCGGCGGTCATCACAAGGCCGGACATCGCGTCAGACACGACAAGAAGAAAGCCACTGCCTACCATTGCGGTCTGGCGGCGTCGTCCATCGCCCAACTGGCCTCTCCAACAGTCGGTAGGCTCAAGCTCAGACTGACCATCGACCGCAAGAATCGAGATCCGGTGCGAGTTCACCCCAAAGCCCATCAGCAGATGACCCCTCCGGCCAAGGTACCGTCCAGTCCCTCCGTGGAGGACCCGGCGTCGCCAGAATCGGTCAGCTTCTACGAGGAGGACACCAAGTCCGATGCTCGGCATAATTACTTTTCGGGATCGTCCAGCTGTTCGGAAGAATCGATCTTGTCTTCGTCGTCGTCCAGTTCGGACTCTTCGGACGCTTCGTCCGTCTACGGGGGCGTCAAGACCGAGCCGGGCTACGGAGGCGTCAGGATCAAGATCGAGCCTGGATACGAAAAGGAGCCCTTCGCCAACGTCAAGCTGGAACCAGGCGTCTACGACAACGTGCCCGTCAAAAACGAACCTGGTCAGACCGACTCCACCCTCACCGATCTGGACTCGCTGACCGACCTACTGCAGATGCCCGAAGATTGGAAGATGGATCTGGACACCATCAACGACCTGGACACCATCGAGACGGCCAGCTCCAGTTCCGGATCCCACTTCGAATTCCCCGATTACTCCACCCCCGAAGTGTCCAACATGATCTCGGACATCGGCATAGGCAGCGAGTGGCTGGAAAACAGCTTCAACATGTTCATCAAATGTTGACCCGAGACGAGGGTCTAGAGACGGTGGTTGTTTGTAAATAAAAGTGAGCCGAAATTTGTCGAGTTAGCCAAGTGTACATTTTTGTAAAGGACAAGGTCCGAGGCGAAGTTTGCCTCTGCTGACCCAACGGACGTTATCCTAGTTTTCGAGATCGAAGATTTTTTTCCAATTTCGATCGGGCCAGTGGACGTTGACTTTGAAAACGAGCAAAAACCAAGATTGGATTAAAAACGTGGACATTGTCGAAAATTTGGGCAAAGGTTGTCCGAAATTCTAACCCCGGATTGTTTGGCTTCGATGTCCGGAAAATTCGGACGAATTTGTCCAAATCGAGAGATCGTCCCGAAGGATTTCCAGTTAAAAGACTGTGTCCGAAAATTATACCCCAATTTTTCGGGTTTCGAGTGTGTGTACATAGTTGTGAAAAGTCTCGCGTTTTCCCGCGCGAAACGCCCACGCGCGCGCCTTTCCTCGTGCTCGTCTGGGAAATTTCCCCGAAAAAGTGTAGGGAGCGTCTCGAGATCTTGAAATTCTTTCCAAAAAAATGAAACATCGCGAGCGCATTTCGAAGCCCACGTGACGCCTCGTCAGATGGGTGCAGGCCCCAAAATGTTCCACGAATTTCGGGGACCTTTTTCTTTCGAAATTTCTGTAAATATTTGTAAGGGGCGTCGCGACATGGCGCGAAACCTCGTGTGGTTTTTCATTTTTTTTCGTTAGGCCACATTTTCGACGCTTTCGGAATATCATCCCAATTACCAGTAAGTTTTTACGTTGATTTTTTTGTCCCACGCCCCCCAGTCGTGCATTTGGCGGGAATTTTTTTTCTGATTTTTTAAAATTTGTCCCTGTTCCTCCTTTTTTTGTTTTTTTGTTACATCTCGGGGTTCTTTTTCGTCCCTTGTAAATACCAAAAACTTTGAAAAAAATAAATAACTAATGAAAAGCGGGTTTTCGATGAAATATCCGACGCGGGGAACTACGTGACTTTTGACCTGTTTTTTTTGTCGCGTTCGTGACATTCATGGTGGATCTGAAATTTTGGTTTTAAGATTTTCCAAATATTGCCTATTACTTTAGATGAAACGCCTATGATACCAAATTGTTACGGCCAAGGATGGAACTCCATCACCGTACTAGATAAGATTTTCTGCAAACCTTACTTCGGATGGCGCTCCATCCAGTTTTATATCTCTGCCAAATTGCCAACTAGAATCTCATTTTCTAATAAAATGTCAACTGAATCTCGTTTTTTTCTTCTTCGCATGTCATGAATGTCACGAAACGCTCGTAACACGATTTGCGTGACATACGGTGTTTGTTTTTTCCATAAGCAATATCGTATATTTTGGTAATTTTTTGTAACCGTGTGCCAATCCGTCCAACCGTTTTTGATGTCTAAAAGAGCAAACCGATCCTCCCGGAGATAACGTTTTCCTCGCGTTTGATATTTCCGAAAACTTCGCCTGAAAAAAACAACCTTATCTGTAAATATTATTACGAATAGTGTACATATCACTTCGCGAGCGGCAGCGCCGCCTGGTGCTCGAAACGAATCTTCGAATGACTCATTCCTCATTTTTTTTTTTGTAAGTTGATGCCGCTGCAGGTTTATCTGGTTCGTATATCTTGTCGGGTTTAATAACGAACGGAAAAATAAGATGCACGTTTTTGCGGCACTTTGCACCAACCTCCGGTTAGCTTAACGGTCAGATTATACCTTAATCTCCCGTGAAGCTAATGGGAGTTTACGCTCGATTCGCCGTTAGCCAAAAAATATATCTAACCCCCCCCCCCCTCTAAAAAAAGACTCGCTATCGATGCCTAAAATCACAGAGTATAAATATTTTAAGAAACATACTATGCACCAGGATTCGGTATATAAATGCATGTCGAAGAAAGATTTTTTTAAAATTGGCGGCCATTTTATTTAAAGTTGCACGCGCGGCGATGGTAGCGCCTTCCCAAAAAAAACTACAAATTATTAGCGAAAATAAGGTTTTCTATGAAAATGTGTAAATTGTTATCTATTTTAATGTAGGTGTAAATGACGCGGAGCTATTTTATGCTCCTTAGAGTATCGCTTTTTTATACTATATATTAAAAAAACCGAACAATTTCGAAGTATTATAAATGGAAGTATTAGATGTTGGCTATGATAACCATCACCACCCAGAATGTTAGAATTTTGCGCCAGTCCAGACGCGTTTTCTGAACGACCCTCGCACCACACTTCGTTATATTTTCCAAAATAGATAAATTTGAATGCGAACACTTCGATTTAGTGGCAGATTTAATTTGACGGAGGATGGCGCGATGAGTTGCTACGGAAACATCCAGCCGTTGCCACGACAACCGCGGAAGGATGGCGCGTTGCCATGGACACGGCTATGGAACGCGGTGACGTTGTCGTGGCAACCGCTGAATACTTGCTGCGTAGAAATAGTGAGCCCATTGCTTATCTCCTTTAAAAGCAGCGTTGATTAAACGCAGAAACTACAGAAGCTCGCTCACCAGATGACGGCTAAATACCTCATTTAAAAATAAAGCTTGGGGGTGGATGGGAGGAAAAGGGTCGCTCGTAAATACCTCGTCCAATTTTATGAAAGCCCCCTCGTTTTCGGTGCCAGAATTTGGAGTCTGGAGGGACTCGAAGAATAACATCCGGGCGACCTTTTCCATTACTTTTCACTTTCGGGAATACATTATTCACGTTTTCTACCCCCGACCCGTCATTTAGCCGCCATTGGTGAGTTTCCCTTTTTAGGCCTAGTTCGTATCGAAGTTGGTCGTAAATTCAATTGGCGTTGACTTTACGTACACTGTCGTTTGCCGTGATGCACCGTGTCTGTGTAGTTCTCGAGTTTCGTGTTTAATCGACCCATTGCTGCACCTTTCTGGTAATGTAGAGGGCGCCACTGCTGCGAATGTTGATGGTGGCGACCCACTTTAAGTGTGTTGAATTTATGATCACCTTGTACTTTCTGTGGTCACCATGATCGGTCATTGGCCGACGACCGGTTGCACACGAACTACGATATTTAATCGCCGGTTACGCTGTAGGTTGGATTTTGCACGTTATTCGGCGATTAAGTGGAGATGGTTTGGGGGCAACCGGTCACCCCCGTGTTTTATTGACAGCGAGTTTCCCCAAACATGCAGTGCGTCATTAAAATTTGCTTCCAACGATTCCGTTTCGATAGAAAATTGGATCTTAAATTTCTGTGAAATGTTTGATTCCATTCTACATTGTGTGTAGGTCATTATTATTTTTCCGTTCCCTATTTTTTTTTTCTTTTCTCGCAATTGAATTTCTACCTCGTAAAACAGCCGTATTTCATACAGAAATAGTCATTTTTTTGTACCATGTTGGCCCACGCGTGGCGGGTTGCACCAACGCCGATTAGGTGACGTTTTCGGCGCGACCCGCCATAAGGGAAAAAAATCTGCAATAGAGAGATTCGCACGCTCTTTAACCTTTATACAATAGCTCCAATAAATTATTGCCCTTAAATTATGATCACCTAAGTGTTCAAAATGCATCCAACACATGCACCACTCAACCACCTCTGCCCCATCGAGCTCGGGATGCACCGAACTTTGGTTAATCGGTGTTTAAAAACCCGGTTTTCGGAATGTTTTCGGCGCAAATTCCCGCCTCGAACCGTATTTATTAATTACCTTTGATTTCCAAATTTTGAAAAAAAATTGCTGTTTTTTGTTTTTTTAATTTTTTTTTCTAATTTTTTTTTACTTCTCTAAGTCACTGCTTGGTTGGTCCTATAATAGTGTGAAACTATACTGTATAGCATTCATATTGCGTAATAGCGTATTTTATACCTTTCATTACGTTATAATATTCAGGTTCCATAATATTATTATTAATTAATAATTTATATCCGTCACACACGAGTATACCTAGGCAATACTATTATTTTTTTTTCCGTTTCGCATTTTTGTGTGGGTATCTACGATGATGATTAATGATAATTGAAAGCGCGTGTAAACTCACAACTTTTTTTTTGTCCACTTGAACCCCGCGGTTTGTACTTGTAAAAAAAAACCACCTGTAAATCTTGAAAACTATGCATATATTGTAATATTATTTGTACTAACTAGACTCGGCTAGTTGATATAAAAAGAGCGGTGAAATACCGCGAAATGTTTTATACGAAAGAAACTCGTGTCTCTCGTTTCCTGTACCTCATTTCTTATTACTTCTGTTTTCGGGTTTTTCAGGGGGTCAGTTTCGGCCGAAAATTTATCGGAAATCGACCAAGATGCGAACGACTACTAAGGAATCTTGACTGAAATACAACGAAATGTTACGAAGGACTCGATTTAATTTACGAACTCATTTCCAGTCCTTGGTCTGGACTATGGGCCAATAATGTTAGTATCTTCGTTTAAAACGAATTCTGGAATTACGAATTTTCGGCTTCGATGACTGAATTATCGAGTTTCCGAGCGTGTCAAATTTTTCAAAATATTAGTACATCTTGTAAAATACTGAATATGGTCCTGCGTTTCAATATCTCAATTCTGTTATTGCTATTGGTCTTGGAAATTTGGTTAAAATCTTGGAAAAGAGAAAAGTTGAAAATTTCTGGGAAAAAAACCCTTGATGTTACGTTCAAAAGAATTTAGACTGAAAAAAAGGAACTTTATAACGTAGAATTCCCCGATAAAAGTCGCAGCACCTTTTCGCAGGGCAGGATTTTATCCGATCTTCGACGAAACTTTAATGCTCATTTTTGAAGTCATGATTTTTCTGACTTCTGGTAATACAAATTACTGTTTAAACGAGCAAAGGTATTTTTCCTTTGAAATTCGTCTTAAAGTGGTTCCACTGAAGTTTGAAAATTTCCATTTTTGAAATCCATCTATCCACACTTGAGTACGCCACGCTCATAGGTCCGGTTGCACCAAACCTTCGCTGTATTTAATAGGACTTAGTACTTCGAATGGTCTTATTTGACGTTAAAGATAAAGGGCTTTTAAATGTGTTCTACGCAACAGGGAATAAGTTGGAATAGTAAAGCATGGGTGCAAAGGTTGCCAATTGGAGCTCATGTTTTTATGAGTTAGTTCTAATTATAGTGCGCTGTAAGAGAACGTATTTACATTCCCAAAAATAGTCTTGTTTATTAAATGTAAGCCGAGTTGTCATTGTTATGCTAATTCCGTAATTCGGGTCGAGGAAGTGAGCGAGCAGCGCCATTTAACGGGAACTCAGAACGAATTCTAATTAGCATAATGGCTGATTTTTTTTATAACTCCCCCTAAGCCATAGTACCCACTAAAAAACTTTGAAATTAAAGATGATCGTTTTCGGTCGGATGCTTAAATCGATATTTAATTTAAAGCAGCTAGCAATTTAATATTAGTAATATTCGTTTTATATACGAATTTCTTCGTTGTTCATTTGACGTACATGTATCTGGATATTACACATTTTTGAGTTCCCGACAGTACCGCAGGAAAAAAAAAAGTCTGCGAAGAATGACTTTTTTTGGAAAAGTCAGGGAAATTCAACGTGTTAATATTCTGCGTGGGTAGTTCAGGTCCCATTTGCTAACTTTAAAAAAATGTTCTTATACAAATTTGCAAAATTTTTAACTGTTTCTGAGGACAAATTTAAAAGAAAAATTGTCAACAATTCGAGAGGACCAATTTCCAAATTTTGTAAAATATTGAATGCTGTCTCGCGTCGATTTAAATTTTTGCAAAATTGTGAATAACATTGGCATGCAGTATGTCAAGGGGAATTTGTTCAAAAAAACTGGAAAAGTCAGAGAAGTTGAAAATGAAATTTTGGGGGGATCCTGCATGAAAAAAAGGTACTTTATAAAGGGGAATTCCCCGTTAAAAGTTGCTCCACTTTCCCATGCGTACACATGTCATAGGGTAGGATGTCATCGGAGCTTCGATGAAACTTTAGTTCTTATTATTGAAACTATGTTATGTCTGACTTTCGATATTTCGAACTACGGTTTAAACGAACAGATTTAAACGTCCCTGGAGTCGTCTTAACTAGGCTACGACGTTGATCGGCGATACGTTTAACCTAAGATTGGCGCAACGTGGGAGGCCTAACGAGCCTCCCGTGCGTTTAATTGCCGCAGATTGCGAATGACCGAGCGCCATGGCGTTTGTTGGCACGCAGAAAAGCAGTTTCGCAACTTGCGGGGGTCGTTCATAAAGCGCGTCTCCGTTGCGCGTTTCATTCACTTCGCCCTTGCAAAGGTCATCGAACAATTGTTGACCCTCATCGGCAAGGTCGTGCGACCGAGACGAGGGCCATTCGACGAAGGCGACCGACGAAGAATATCGTAGATTGGGATGGAAATCCGAAGTTAGCTTAATCGTCGATTAAACTCCTGTTAAGTCTGCATGGAATACGTGTTTACCAACTGCGTTTCAAGCAACAGCAACAAATGGCGACTGGCATTTAAAGTGTTTGATTATTTTGTGGACGACTGCAATTTCATCAAAATCACTGCCGTCAACGTAATTAAAGATTAAAAACGGATTAAGTTTTCCGGTATTGATTTCGCCGGTTAAACCCGGTTTTCGATTGCACCATCGCACCGGACGAAATATACAGCGAATTTTAAACATTTTGGCTATCGCGTCTCGTTTTGTAGCGTTTATTCAATTCAATACCGTTTCAATTCAGTTTAATACCTGGGTTTGCGTAAACTCCGGTTAGTTTTATGAAATCTCTCAGTTAATTTGATTATCCATCTGTCAAGCTTCTAAACATCAAATTTTCGTCCCAGAGATCAGTTTTTTAACGAGCTGAACCAAATTTATTATCGTCTTAATCTTCAGTTACGATCATTTTTGATTTAACGCGTCATTAATAGTCATCGACAATTAACGTTTGGCCACTTACAATTAGGGGTACTCGGAGAGAAGCTGTAAGAATGCCACTCGTGAAAAATCGCGGAAAATCGACACAACTCGCTCAAGTGTATTTAAATCTATGAAATTATGCTATGTTTTTGCACACGTGACTTCAAGTACTATTCGTAAAGCTTCTGTCTGAGTAATCCTGATATTTAGTTTAATCGCCGATGTGTTTCACCCGGTTCCATACTCTCATAATTAGGGTACTCAGACGGCAGCTTTAAGAATGGCACTTACTGCACATGTACTGTATGTCAGCCGTGATATTTCTCCTTTAACACACGGACGTCAAGTGCCATTCGTAAAGCTTCTGTCCGACTACCCTTAATATTAAGTTTAATCGCCGATGTGTATCGATAAAACACATTCGAAACGCGTGTCATATCCGGTTCCATACTCTCATAATTAGGGTACTCAGACAGCAGCTCGAAGAATGACACTTACTGTATGTCAGTCGTGATAGCTCTCTCTTTGCACACGTGACTGACTGCAAGTGCCATTCGTAAAGTTTGTGCCCGAGTACCCTTAATATTCAGTTTTTAAACGCCGATATACAGTATGTACTAGTATGGTTCAACTAAAATCTCGGCTAAAATATTCGTTTTGCACGTGACATCCGCTTCTAAAGCGTTAAATAGAGAAATACGTCATCTTTTGAATTGTTCTCTATTCGTTGTTATTAATTGAAGTTTTTCTTCGATTTCAACTTGGTTTTAATGCATTCGCTGATGGTGTTGGCTGGCATATTTGGGATGATTGAACAGCCCCCGCTCGTTTCGCTCTTTGCTTCGTAAACAAGCTCCGACGGAGGCTAACTTCCAGTTTCGGAGTCGGGACAGTGAACCCTCGCCGTGCCGATACAAATTTGCTGGAAATTCCCGATCTGGACTGTACGTTTTATTACTCGCCAAATTGCCCGAACGTTTGCCGCTAGGCGGCGCTAGCCGGAAATTCAAAGATGGCAGCCGTCCTTCGCGGCTTCTTTTTTATTTTCATTTTGATTTACGGGTTGCCAAGCGCGAAGAATAGCGATTTTTCGTTCAACAAACTTTAAACCTTTTTTTTAAAGTGTCACCACGCCGTATAAAAATCCGGAATGCTATTTCGGCGAAGAGAACGACGAGTGGACTTTGAAACCCTTTTTATTCTTTTATTTCGGGCAATTATAGCCACACTAGCTGGTTTCGACCATTGGGTCACCACCTGTCCGAACAATGCCCAATGTCCAGAACTAGATTTTGGACAATACGAATTCTTCTTGGATTTCTGGAAACGGAAGGTCGCTTCGTTCGACAAGCTCCCTTAAATGACCCTCTGGTTCAACCCTTCTTCCACTTCTCGAAATTCCGGTGAGTTTGATTCTATCCGTTTTTGGTTTGTGCTAACTTTAGGTTTCTTAAATCGATACATTTTACTTACTGGGTATACGAAATTCCGTACTTGTCACATTTTTCGATAATTCGATTCTCCGAACTCGACCCCGATGGTCAAGCTGTTGGGGTTTCCTAATCGATAAGTTAATAGGTCAACGGCATTCCAAAAATATTTTTTATTTCTTCGATATATCACAGCCATTAGTAGCTTTACGAATGGCGCTTTTGGCAATCGTGAAGTCAGTGCAGTGTATTTAAAAAGGAAATGCATCCATTGTCTTTGAAGTTGTGCATTTTCCACGTAGACAGCTTTTTGGCATTTTTTTGTGCAAAATATTCCATGTACAGAAGAATCTACTGTATGTAAAATGTTCCCCAAAGGTTACAAGAAAAAGGTCACAAGAAGCTTATAGGCTTGCAGTCCCCTTTATGGGATTGATTAATTTTGGCCCCCCCCCTTTGAAACCAGTTGGTAAATTTATACTTACAAACCCTAGTTTTATTCTAAGGCTACGTCTTAAGATGAACCCATTATGAGAAGTTGAGATAAACCAGGGAAGTTTCTTTAAATTTTTGAACTGAGGTAATCTCTTGAAAGAAGGCTACTTTTTTTCTTCCTGCCAAGATCCCAGCGCCATCTATGATGCATCGCGCGCAACTCAACCTTTTGAATTTTTTAGATTTTAGCCTCGCGAGATCGGTACGTGACTGAATATATTCACGGTACGTGACGCACCTCGCTCAAAAACAGCTGTTCGGAGATAACGGGCAACCAACCTCGCCCAATAAGCGTCGAAAAAAGTCATAATTTGGAGGCCTTTTAAAAACGGTTTCTCGGCTGTTCTTTTCGAAACGCAATCACGTTCGATTGATAATTCACTAATCCTCGATTCGACGTCCATTTAATGGCGCGACCAACGCGTGCGTCGTTGGCACGGAGTGTTATTATCTGTTTGAAAAAGTGTATTATTGCCACATCCCAGATCTGTCATCCAAACGAATCCTAGGAATTATTTCGTTAATCGAAATAATAATAATAAAAAAAGGATTGCCTAGCGATCGCTGACACACCGTTCGACCTTGACGCCTCGATCTCGTTTGATCCCGCGAGAATCGGCGTGGGCGGCGCCACGTGACGTCGTTCCAAAAAATTCAAAATTCGTTTTTGGAACGTGAAGGAAGATGGCGGGCCCGCGTTTTTTGGGTAAACATCTCCGTGCGAGTACCTCCGCTTATCTAATGCCACGGTAAAAATAACCTTTTATGATGTTACGAGGAGGGGCGTGCGAGTTCGGTGAATCAATATTGATTATGATAGATAGGCAGCCGGCCCCCGGATAAAACTGATTTTTGTCAACATTTGCCAATAACGAGAATGGGTGGAGAGAGGGAAAAAATCCCTGAAAAATCGTCGAATCTGGGATTGAAATTCGAGCGAAGAACGAAATACGGACAAGGAACGAATCGATGCTTTTAAATAATTGAGGTGAGGGCATTTCGAAACGATCGCGAGTCGCGTTTTCCCGTCCACAATGGCCTTTCCCTCCCCCCCTCCCCCTCCCCCTCTCTGAGTTAAATTCGGGCGAAGTTCCTATGACTGTTCCCTCACGAATCTCCCAAGCGTCATTCCCGGAAAATTGGGAATTTTTTTATCGTTCCGTTCTTCCAGTGTTGTTTAGTTCGAGAGGGGTACTATATCCCCTCTTATGACCAACGACTTCGTCGGGCTGTCACTGTCGAAAATAGATTGTAAAATAAGGTTGCTTTTACCATGCTCACTGAAGTACAATACGAAGAAACTGTTCAGCAGAAAGCAATTCTCCAACTGACGGTCATAGTAATGCGCGCATTAATGCTGCACGTAGAGTGGCACATTAGCGCATACTGGCTGATAATCTAGTCCTGTGTTTGAAAGGAGGGAGAAAAACGCCTTGTACTGTACAGATCAACGAAAGGTTGCTACTGCGAAACTGTTTTCGTAAAGGTGCGCCCACACCGAATGAAACAGCAAACAAAAAACCACAAACATACGGAACTCCGTAGCGTATACGTAAGATAAATTATATATTTTTGTTTGTTCTGTGCGTATTGACGCAAAACGCGTCATTTGACGCTTTGTGCCTTTTGTGAAAGTGTTTCGTTGGTGTGGACACGAGGTTTCCGAAACCTTTGCTGCAGAAACTAAGAGAATTTAAGGTGTAAAAGTTTCATTGATCTGCACTATAGGCACGTACAATACAGTAGGGGTACTCATGGCGCATTTGAATTGTCCACACTAGAGTAGTGCAGTGTCTAGCTAGTGTAACCAGACTGTCTTTTTTTGTCAAGTGCATTCTCATGACGTCATCAGTGTATTGCATCAATTTTTTTCACTCGAACAGGCGAGTTCAAATCGTCTGGCAAAGCAGCGCCAATTTCGAAAAGAACCATTCAGGAAAGAACAGCAGACGAAATATAATCCGTCATGTTGTATGATCCGACAAAATCAACTCTTTTTCGAGAGAGTGTACTCTCGGTGCACATTTCTTGGACGAATCGAACAGCCCAGTAGAGAGCACAGACTACAATGAAGTATATACACCATTGACGAAACGAATGGAACCAGTGTAGAAACGTACACTAGAGTACACTTTTTGGACGATTCAAATGCGTCATCAAACAGACGCTCCATGGATGACACTTTTCGCAGTCATAAAGTCACGAGTGCAAAAGGTATGCATTTATCGCAGTTTTTGCAACAATAACCTCGTGGATTTTGTAAACCAATTCCAACTGCGACGAACACGGTGTTTATCATAGATGGCAGCGCCACCTGCCTATGTATTCGAAGAACGAAAGTGCGCCTTCATTCGCGATTAATCGTCGAGTCAAGAGTCATTGAGTGACGATTCGTGGAGGAATGAAAACAATATCGTTCGTTGGCTCAAGTTTTAAGTCACCTTAATTCAAGCTGCGTTTACATTACAACGAAAATACGAGTTGGATGAAACTATTCTGTGGCAAACGTTCAATTGTTCGCTCGAGAGTAAATGAACTTGGATTGTATTGCGTCATTTTATGTACCCGAATGACAAAACGCACTCCTGTTTTTAATTTCCAAGAAATTTTGATGGGCGCGATGCAGCGCGAACGTGAGGGGTACTCAGTGGCTTCGAGAGTCGTATACTTGGTCTCAAAATCACGTATGCAAAATCGACACTAATTGGTTTTAAAAATTCACTCAGGTAATCGCTGTTTTTAAACCAATCAATGCATTTCTTTTGTATGACTGATGTTAAAACAGCCTAAGTACGATTCGTAAAGGCAACTTGAGTTTCGCGCTACTCGGGGTTTTGGACGAAGGTAGAGTATAAGCCGCTTAATCCGGTCAGCCGTTTTATTCGGTCGAAACAGAGAAAGGGTTTTTTCCTACGCCGCCCTATGTTAAAAGGTCGCTTAATTCGGTCTTCGATCTGACCGTAAGCTTAATTCGACCACATTTCCTCGTGTCTACATGAACATGACGCAAACACGCGAAACAATTTTGAGCATGCAGCTTTCATACAAGCACGGATACGTTTGGAAAAGGCGCATGCGTGCATCTAAGCATCTCAGATGCTGAGATGGATTTTCTGCGTATTAAATAAAATTTAAAAGATATTTATATACATGTATACGATTAAAAATGTGTATTTTTAAAACATAGAGCAAATTATTTTAGTAAGGTCAATGTTTTGCGTGTTTCTTGTCATTCATCGCCTATTTCGGTCAAAATCGCTGGAATCTACGTGATCGAATTAAGCGGCTTTCACTGTACTGTACATGTATATCGTGGAGTGTCTGAAAACATGTCATCAATCGGAAGAAAACCGTGTAGAGATGGATGGCGCTATGAAAAAGCGAGTAAATTTTGCGGTAAACAACTTATCGTAATTGTATGCTACAAAATGTACTTTTTACATCGCATCATCGATACGTGCTCGTTTTCTTCCCACTTCTGACAATTATCTTTTGAAGTCAACAACGTTGGATATGTTCTTGTCATCGTAATTTTCTCGTTTATTCATACAGTGTAGTCGTTTTGTTTTTCGTGGTTTTCTTCCCGGCGATGGCCTCGAGAATCGTTGCCATTTTTAGATTAGAATGTTTGATTTTTGCATCAGTGGTCGTTTTCATATCCAAAAAAAAAAAAAAAAAAAAAAAAAAAAAAAAAAAAAAAAAAAAAAAAGAATGAACCGAAATTCCAACATTTATTGAAAATAGTTGAGTTTGAATTTTTTGTTGTTATCTGAATGATGTTTTTCTTCGGGTACGTGTCACTCTTTTCGGGATGTTTAGTTACGCAATAAAAAGGCGAATTCTCCTTCAGCGCATGTAATTCCCGCTGGGGGCGCTCGAAGCGCCGGCGACCTTAACCTTGCTCACGGAGTTCAAAAGCCAACGTTTTTTTGTTTTATTTTTTGCTGGGTGAAAAAACTTGCCCGTTGATTTTTGGCACTTAACCGTATCGTGCGTGCTAGCCTATTTTTTTTAAAGTGTTTTTATTTTCTTTTTAGGAGGAAAAAACTCCGCGAAACGGGAACGCTTCACGCTTGTGGTGCACTTATGGCCGCCTTCATGACGCTGAAAACACCGAGAGAAAGTTTCATAATGCTCAAATCGACTCCTTAATCCACGATTAAGCCTTTGAATTAAAGCTCCTGATTGCCCCGAGTAAGTTGAATCATCTTGTCACACCCCGTGTTAGACCCTCCTCGAAAGTGCATGGACCGAACTAGCCTCACAAGTTTTCATGAATGGAAGCTATTTTGACCAAAATAGGCGAATAACGACAAAAAACATTTTATTTTTAAAATGAAATTAAAAAAACCCAACAAAGTAGTGTTTGATGTTGCCTGTTTGTAGCAATGGCGGAAATTTCATTTTCTGAATAACGCAGAAAATCCACGTGAGTCCAGCGGATGATGACTTGGATGCTTAAGGGACGTTTTTCATGAAGGGCAGCGTAGGGAAAAAATCCGTTCTGAATGTTTTGATCGAATTAAAACAGGTTTTCACTGTTTTTACCTTCAATCTTGGCGCCTTCGAAATTCTATTTTTCACCCATACTCGGGGGATTCAACTGTCGAGTTTAGGAGCACTAGCAAATAGGTTTGAACCGACCACTGCCGACGTCATAGATGGATGAGATCCATGTTTTTTCTGGCAGCCATTTGGTCTCCAGCTGCCGAAACTCCTTCGAACGGCGAGCAGTCAACGACCAAGTGACTGACGGCAGTCGACGATGACGTCATTCAAGGTCTTTCCATCTCGAGGTTAAGAGTAGGTGTCCACCGATGACGTCATCGTTGTTCCGCTGGCCTCTCTGACAGATACTCTCGTCTAGTCTGGCTTTTCGTAGTCCTTCGCTTCTCGAAGAAACTGTTCGGAAACGTGTTTGTCCTCCACCAGGTAGCGTTTTTTTTTTAGTAAGCGCTTACTCACGCTCTCGCTTCATCGAGTAATCGTGTTTTTTACACGAATTTTAATAGAGAGAATCAAGAGGCCGGACCTCCATCGTCCGTCTTATTCACCTTAAAAAAATTGCGCGATTCATTTTCTACGAATATTGATTTCTTTTCCCATGCATTCGCGATAGAGGCGCGGCGAAACGCTCGCTGGAAACGCCCATTCCGAAGCGCCGTAGTCACCCGGGGTCATCAGCCGCCATTCGAGTGGCTGTTGGCTGTATGTAACGGGCGATGTCCACGCCCCCGGCTAGCTCGGAAATCCGTCATTCTTGGAGTGACCGAGATAAGGAGAGGCCGATTCGAAACTGGTTGGGAAAGAGTACGAGGCCCGGAGGAGGAAGTGGTCGTTCCTGTCACGCGACTTTCGGACAATCGACGGTCAAAGGTCGAGACGTGAATGAGATAGCTGGTGTGGGAATGAGAAAAACGTAGCAGCTATAGGGTAAGAACACAACAAAACTTCTAGGAAAGAATGTTACTTTTTTTTACCACCAGCGCCAACCAGCGGGCAAAT
>JAQGBX010002907.1:0-18757 GCA_034698745.1 Megaphyllum sjaelandicum
ATAACATTACGTCTTGCAGCCCTTTGCTAACGTTTACTCCATTATTAAGCTAGCTGGGTAATGATGGCTTATTGGGTCGCTGCGGTAAGCAGAGGGCGCCACAATCCCTTTCTAAACAGCACTTATACACATAAATCAGAAACGTTATGGAATCATAGGTGGCAATATCGTGTTTCCTCGAAAATGCGATCGGGTCTTATATTAATTTTTTACTACAAGAAAATGCATTTGGGCTTATTTTCAGGGGATGTTATTTTTTCATGTACAACAATCTACATTTATTCCTTTCTTGTACTCTATGGGAACTAACTTGTATTTGATGGGAAAACCCAACAGAGGCTTATTTTTGCTAGGGCTTATTTTCTGGATAGGTCGTTTTCGGGGAAACACGGTAGATCTGACTAACACGTTTACTGCGAGACAGCGAACGCTCGAACAAAGCTCCATCTATAACGATTTTGATGCTGTGGTAAAGTTTTGAAAGACTGCACTACGGCGCCATCTAGCGGCGTCAACAGTTAGTGATCTATGTCGATGCTCGGTTGGAAAGCATTGCAAAAGCGGCAAATAAGCGACATAAATAATTTGAGATATAAGAACTCAAGAACTCAGCATTTGGAAGTCTGCAATACGGAAGTGACGTCATTAAATAGATTTGATAGATAAATTTTCAATGTCTTGGTTTTGACAACGTCACAACTCTTACGTCGCTCTCTAAATGTGATGCGAAATTCCCAGCCACAGTATACGAACGAAAGACCAGTATGTATCTGAATGATAAGAAATTTATGGAATACGATCGCATCGTATCACGGTTTTCTCAATACACTGTCGTGTGGCATGCTTCAGTCGTTCAAACATCAAAGATGCCGACACGGAGTCACCATACTTGTCTTTCGTATATGTACTGTGTTCCCGGTGCAAAATCCCGCACCAGGTTTAGCACCACAAATGTTCGTAAAGTACATCGTGGGGCAATTCGTGTGCTTTTGTGGTGAGTTGCGCATCAATTCTAATAGCACGTTTGCATCCGTTCTTTTGAAACATGAACTATACCAGTGCTGCACGCTTGAGGTGTCCGAGATTGCACTGCTCGATTGACCTGCCACCTCGCGGATATTGCGGTTATGATAAATGCATATGATCTTATGGTATAGTGTTTTTAAGGGGGGAGAGAGTGCTACATGATGACATCAACTCCAGTATACTAACATTCACTAGCCTTTTGTTTGTTTTTCACAGGGTGGATGCCACTTCCGCCATGTCTTCTGACTGCTCGGAGCACTAGTCAAAAATAAATTATGGGTAAGTCACTCACTATTCATGCATGGTGGTAATGGTCAATGGAGGCGCTTCAGCCTTCGTCCATAACATGTTGGTGGGGCGGATAACAAAAGGTGGGTTTCATTGAGGTTTTAGGGGATATTTCACTATTGGTGGGCGTGAGCATGTGACGTCACATGCTGGATAGTTAAACTGCTCGCGCCGCGAAAGTACGTGCAATGTACGGTTTTGCGATGAGGTACGTGAGTTGTTCTCCGGCGAATGGCAATACAGTTTTATGCATTGCAGGTGGGTGCTTATGTCGGCTATAGGATTACGGTGTTTGCTGTTTATACCGGTTAGGATTCCTGTATATACGAGTGACCACGTGACTCGCTTTGATTGCATGATTCTTAACTGACAACATTGCAGGCCGCCATATTTGATAAGGGGCACGATTCCGATTCCGTGACGTCATGGCAGTAATTGGCGCTGGTAATACGGCAGCATTGTGAAGAACGGAAGTTACGAATTCGTGCCGAATTTCAAAATGGCTTCTCGCGACGTCAAAGTTTATTTCAAAACTATGTCCAATTAGTATTGGCTATATAGAACAGGATAACGAACAGAAACAGTCATCCAAAACATTGTTTACAGGTAGATAACATTGTGACTGATGAGATGCGGAGGAGGAATAGTACTTGAAGTAGTCTGGAGAGAAATAAGGAGCAACAGTGGAGTAAATAATTTGGGCAAAACTTAACAATAGAATAAAAGCACTTAGCAAAGGTATATAAGACCGCAATACAGATTTACGGTTGGTGACTATGAAGACGTGCTCATTTTCATAAATATCTTAGCGTTTACAGTCAAATTTTCGTTATTGTAACCGATTAATAGTTTCGCGAGAAATCGCACAAAAAGAGAACAAAACAGTGTCCGACAGTAATAGTAGTGGCGATTACAAAGTTTCGGGTGACATATGTAGGTACTTACTTCAACCCCCCCTAGAACAATGAAGCCAAGCAGTGTATAATAGCGATGAAAAAGAAGGGCTATTATTTATTATCATTTATATTATCCTCCATTTATAATTAACGATCAATGAAATTACGTAAAAAAGTATAGAGAGTTTACAAAACTGGAAGGGCGGGGGAAAAAATGGCAAGCTTTTGAGAAATGTTAGAAAGCGATGATGTGTCTTCCGAATTCACTGAAGAAAAGCGAAAAAAAGCGATAGTTTGTGGTAAGAAATCAAGCAAAAGCATTGTCGGATATTTGTAGAATGGAAACTTTATAAAGATGTGAGACCTAGAGGTTGAGTGAGTCTATAAGCAGGAAGTCAGTCAATATGTCGGGCTAAAGTCACGATTTGGCAACAGGAAGTTGGAGACGTCAAGAAGTCAGATATGGCAGTCGGAAAAGTCTCATGTCAAAAAGGAAGGCTGCATTTTTGCACAGGAAATGGTGGAAGTTCATTGCGAAATCCAGAGATTTCGACGGATGTGTGGATTGTCAGAAAGAATAAGGAAGTGTCAAGGAAGAATTTTGATGTTGAAAGCAAGGTGGGGAGTGTCAAGCTCGAAGTGGGACTTGGTATGGTTAAGAATTCTGAAAATTCGAACAGAAATGCGCGCGTTGAAAACGAGGGATATCAAAAAGGAAATTAATCCATGTCAAGATGAGTGCTGTCTAGAAGAAAATGGAGTCAACATGTTGGGACTACGTCAAAGCAGAAAACAGGCAGTCGCAAGAACAAATATTTGGTGATTTCTGAGAGGATGCCAGACATATAAAGAGGAAAGACTAACATTTCCAGGCAGACAGGACAAAAAAGAAGCATCATGAATAAGACCTTGAAAGGAAAAATTCTTGGAGAAGGGGGAAAGGAAGTCGGAGGACACCGCAAAGCTTCCGTAGATGTGGCCATGAGCAGAACAGGGTTAAAAAGAAGGAAATTCAAATGATTCTCGTGTTTTGATAGCCGTTCATGGGGAAATAAAGCACGGATTTCTCAATTAAAAAAACAGCATAGATGTTTGCAGCAAAAACACTGTCCATTTTGTACACACTTTACACACTAATGATGCCTTTATAGTTTGACTTAAGACAGCAACATGGTTGTTTTTTAATACGAATTTTTCTCAAACAAAAACAAAAACCTTTCGTTTTTCCCCACTGTACATTCGCATCCACACACGAATTTGATCAAGACGCATTTATTCATACATAACTCAACATTCACACTCCGAACACACGCATATACATGTACATAGCCGCCATTTTATATGTATGCTTTTCCACTCGTCCGGTTTATAATATAGTTCTAAATGTTCTCGTAGTTCTTGTGCTTCTGGGGCAGTGGGTGGTTTTTACACTATGTAAGTAATATAATTTGGGTGAAAATTTGTATATATTTTTTCCTTAAAGGATAAATTCCCTATTGACAAGTTTCTGCTGCAGGGGCCTCTTGGGTGACCCCTCTCTATAGTATTTATTTTTACGCAAATTCTATAAGGTTTCGCAAACTTCCATCTTTTATAAACGGGCATCCAAGATGAGACCACTTTACATTTTTTATATATACTGTTTGTTTTTTTCGAAAACGAGTCCAATGTACACGAAAAATGCAGAAAAAAACCTGATTCGGCCTTCTGCGCGGAGTTGAGTCCGTACCACGACAGTTTCAGGACGAAATCCTCCAGTTCTTCTTCTTCCAATAATGTACACTTTGTGTTTCTGCGCAGACCTCGTCAGGTCCGGATCAGGGGCTTGTTCTATTCAAGTAGAAATTTGTCGAAAATCTTTTTTTCCTTAGTTTTCCACTCGGTTAGTGTTTCTTTTCTCTCAAATTTCTACAAACTTCCTTGTCCACTATCTTTGGATGGTTTGGTTTAAAAGGAATGGAACGTAAAACATCTTGCTCTGTAGTAGTAAGGCAGCAGCCGACTGCATTTCCGGCAGCCGAACTATAATGTCGTTGAAACGAGTCGGTTGGTGGGGATAGCAACTTTCAATGTGGGCTTTAAGGGCACAAACGTAACGTTGTTGAATAGCTTCCAGCTCTTTGTGCGCTTGGAATTCATCTGCAATGAAAACACAAAAAAAAGACATTTAGACTCATTTTCGTCGGAGAAATCTCTGGAAATCTCAGGTGCCATCATGAACCTTAAAATAGAATGCCCCACTGCTGGATGGCGCTTGTTGAAATTGTAATGACGTTTTTAGTTGATTTATAATAAACGCGCGGCAAATTTAAAATTGAACTTCCCGATCGATAACTAATTCAATAAAGGGTTATTACAAAAGAATCATCGGGTTGGAAAAATATATACATGTACAGTACGAAGTATTGCAGATGTAATATTAAACGACACACGAAAAGAAAGGGAAAAGTCCAAGTTTAAAACGCTTACTTGCAAACTTTGCTTTAAACGTGCAGGTGGCAGCACGAACCCGGAATCCAAAATGGCGACTATGCAGCAGAAAGCGTTTTGTGTGCTCGAGTATGCGAGCTGCTGTGAACAGCATTGATATATAGGGACACACTTCGCTTTTATGGGCCGAACTGAACTACCGTGAGTCGTGTGACAAGAGGATCTCACATTGATCCTCATTGATGGTATGATTTAAAACTTTGACATTTTCACTTTCTCTTCATGTGTCATTTACTACATGTTTTGCCCATACTTTCCAAAATACATGGATATCTTTTTAGAACCCGCTGATTCTTTTGTAATAACTCTGTACATTTTTATATCGGTAGAAAAATATTCCGAAAATATTTACAAATATGCCTAAGGCTATCATCGCCGTAAATCCAATGGAGAATGGGCCAATGGTAAACCACCTAAATCGGAGTCTTGCTTTAACCAATTACTCCTAACGTGTCTCCCCGAAGCATTAAATGGATCGTATCCTTGGCAGCCATCTTGGCTCCGCAAAAATTCAAAGCGAAAAGTCGCGTTGACAGATTTAACTCTAAATTATGATCAGCTACATGTACTGACAGAGTATTCACACAACCAAGCGGTTAATGCACGAAGTAGTGCGCGTCATGCCAAGGAAGGATCAAGAAGAAGAGGTTTATCTTACCGTGGTTAAGCATGGTGATCACCTTGAGGCAGGTATATTCCTCTATGCTGAGTTTAAGCCTCCGGAACATGAGGATGACGTGCGTGATCTTCTCCACCATGGTTCCGACCTCCAGTTTCAGTTGATCCATGGTGATGGACCGTCCCATCATGCTGGTCAAGCACGATTGCAAGCGTTCCAGGTTGCTAGACACCTCTTGCGGAAAGTCCATTTCATGTCCGACGTTGATGTTCATCGGGTTGCCCGCACTTCCGTTGCTGCCGTTCCCCCTTTCACAGTGGCTGTTGATCGCCTGGTAGGCCGAGGTAGTTAGCACCAAGAGTTCGTGCCACTTGTGGGTCAACAGCTGGGTGTGCACGGTCACCGGAAGCTCGTTGTAGAAAGGCAAGCGCTTAGTCCACTGCACGAGCTTGTAGACGATGTTATCGCCGATCTGGCACAATTTCAGCGAAAGATCGGCCTTGTTGTCCAACAGTTCTTCCATGTTCTTGAGGGTGGCGATGTCCTCGAAGTCATCACAGTCAATCAGCTGGCCGATGATGGCCCGCGCTTGATCGAACGACATGTGCCGGTCCCTGGAACTGGTGACGGCGTTCTCCAGACGACGCCGCAGGTGCAGCACCTCGCTCGGGTTGGTCAGCGCCGTCTTCAATATCTGGCCGTTGCCCACCGCCTCCTGGTGGATGTGATGATGGTGGTGCATGATGGCGTGGTGCGCCGCGATGTTCTTCTGTTTATCCATCTGCTTTGCCTGGCCGTTCTTCTGATTTTTCTTGTGCTTTTTGTACTTAACCTGGATTCACAAAGGCAATTCGTTAGTTCGGACATCCATGCTGAGCGGCAGAATCGCACATGGCTGGAGCTATTTTACCTTGTAGAGATTGTATACTGCTCCCGAATTGCGTCCGCCAGGCATCCGGTCTTCCCTCACGGCTGCAAGAACCAGAATTGAAGAATTTTAACGACTGCTCGTCACGTTCGTTTCTGAACTTCGTCGTGCCGTACTCACTTCCGGCTCGCTTACCTGCTAAGACCATCCCTTGTCGCAGACATTTCTGGAATCGACAGTATTGACATCGGTTGCGTTGCACCTTGTTGATTTCGCAGTTGCCGTCGGCCACGCAAGTGTACACTCGCTTGTTCTGAACCGTTCGTTTGAAAAAGCCTTTGCATCTGATTGGTTGATTTTGGAACGGGAAGACATGGCGTGAGCAAGGTCGAATGTTCGAGCCGGAGCAATAGAAATAGAAAGGCGCATAAGAAAATTAATCACAATGGTATATAAGAAACTGGCGGAAATGCACCGTTAAAGTATTACTCGGACGTCATTGACTGTTGGATTACTTAAGTTGTTGGCAAAATACTTGATTTTTTAACGGAAAGTTTGGAAAGGACTGAACGTTTCAAATCTTTTTGTTAAATCAAATTGTCGGCAAACTGGCTACATACTAGTTTCCTGTAAATTGTTTTTTTTCCCAAAAAGGAACTTTGAACCAGTTCGTCGCCATTTTGAATCAAAATGGCGTCCCGAGTAAAGCGCGGCATAAAAGAGACTGGTATAAGCCAACTGACCCTTCGCAGGTGATGATGCCGTAGTGCAGGCCGGTGGCCTTGTCGTCGCAGATCATGCAGATCATGGGCTGGTCTTCCTCCTCATCTTCTTCGTCCTTGCCGGCGGGGTGCTTGCCGCCGTGCGACGTCGTCGCCGACGACAGCGACCCCTGTTGGACGGACGAACACGAGGACGACGACGGCGACGAGCTGAGCGCCTCGCCCGTCTGCCGCGCCCACGTGGGCATGGACAGGTTGAGGGCCTGCGAGTCCGGCTGCGGCGACGCCTGAGAGTGTTGTTGTTGTTGGTGATGGTGGGCGGCGGCGACGGAATGCGACGGCTGCGGTGGCGCCGTCGGTCGCTCCGACGCCCACAACCTCTCCATGTTGAGCGGCGCGCCGTGGCCCCCTGGAGGTGACCCCTGCGCGGCGTTGCTCCCACCGCCGTAGTGCGATTGCTGCTGCGGCGGAGTGGCGCTGCCGTACTGTCCGTACGAGGAGGACGGGTATTGGGCGTGCGGCGGCGACGGCGCCGACGACGTCACCGGTCCCTTGTCGCCGCCAGAGCCACCGTAGGAGAGGGGGTAGTGGGCCGGCCGTGTGCTGGAGATGGTCCCAGGACTCAGGCAACGGTCCTGTCCTAAGCTGAGCAGACCGTCGATGCTGGCTCGGACGGCGTTGTCCGCTTCGCGCAGCATGTCCCGCGACGTGCGCTGCTGGACGACGACGGCGGCGCCGCCGTGGACGTGCGGCATCTGCGGCACCACCTGCAGCCCCTGGTGGTGGTTGTCGGGGTGCGAGGCGGCGCTGCTGAGGGACATCTGGTTGTTGACCCAGACCATGGTGCACACGCCGCCCGCTTCGCCCATGCGCAGCGAGGGGGAGCTGAAGTGGGTGACGAATTTTCCGTTGGCGGTGACGCTCGACGGCTTCTCTTCGGGGATGATGATCGTCGGCGCCGCCTGGTGCCCGTTCATGTAGGAGTCGGCGTAGTCGTGGCTTCGTACACCGTTCGTCTTGTAGGGAGAGCCGACGACGGACGGCGCCGGACTCCAGCGCGGCGGCGTGGTGGCGCTGCCGTTGCTCTCGCGGCTGCGGCTGCGACGGCTCAGGTCCAGCTCGCCGCAGTCGTCCGGCTTGTCGCCGCCGCCACCGTCGAAGACGCTGCCGCGACTCACTTCCTTGTGCAGCGCGGCGTCGCGCCGCATGTCGTCCAGACTGCTGAGATGTTGGTCCTTCATCTGCGACGAGATGGAGCTGGTGGAGTGGCGGCGACCGGCGCCGACTTCCGAGTCGGGCGACACCGGCTTGTCCGCCGAGTCCGGCAGGATGGTGAGACCCAGCGGCGAAGGCGAGGTGTCGGACAGCGCCTTGGGCGAACCATCGGAGTGGCTACGCCGCTGCGTGTCCACGCTGGCGCTGCTGTCCGGCGACGAGTTGTTCGTGTCGAAAAAACTGTCGGCGTCGCTGCTGCAGCGCGAGTCCACTTTGCGCCGCTTGAGTTTCAAATCTTGAAACAGGCTCATTTTAGAGGACAGATCGAGCGTCAGGACCATACTTCCTGGAAAAGACAAGGAGGGCGAGAGATTAGTCAATGACAGCGATGGGAAGTCAAAAGATGAAAACACTTCAAAAAGTCAATGAGAGGAACAATGGAAAGTCAAGTCCAAAAAGATGGAAGCTCTTCAAGAAGTCGGTATATGAAAAAAAAGTGCACCTATAATCTACTATGGTGCGTGAGGATATGATGTTGGCTATATGCGCAAATTTCTATATGGCTGTTGCGGGAAAAGTGATGATGGATTTTGGAAGAGTGCAGTGCATGGATGGATGTTGCGACTTGCCACGTTCACTTCGTAATTTGATTGTGGTAAAGGGTAACCATCTCAACCATGCACGCGATGCGAGCCTGCTTTGGCCAAATTGGGGAACCAATTTTAGAATAGGCAACTGGGTTCGTTCGATGTTCGGCGGAAACTAGGTCAACGTTTGATGCATCTGTAGAAATCTGCGTTTAATCAGATTGGTGGGTTGAGGAGAAACCCACCAATGAGGAGTCAGCGGGAGACCTAATACGGATCGTGTTGTTTGATTTTGGGAAAGTCATGCTGTCGTGTATAGCATACCCAGAATTGAGTCAGGAAGGTGGGATTTCAGTTTGAAGAAGAACACTGTAGCAACATGGTCATGATGGACACGCATTTTATCTGGCCTAAATATTGATGCCAAACAAAAACCAACCTTCTGGTGTTAATATACTAGTTTGCGGCTTATGCGCTATTTAAAACTCCCACCAGGTGATGCCTTTCGGCTCAAGATGGCGTCGCTCGTATAGGGATCAGTTGATTAAATATAGTTCGTTTTTATCTCTGAAACGGTCTTATCGTAATGAATACTGATGGGGGGTCAAAGGTATAGTAAACCAAAAATAGAACAGATGGCGATTGTTCAGATCATCAGTGGCATATGTTCCTGATGTTCAAAATGAACAACTGCATGCCCTCTTGCTAAGTCAACGCTCCAACTTTCACTTTCCATTGTTTCGAGCAGAATATTTACTTCAAACTTGTAGCGTATACGAGAAAGTTTATGCAATTAGGGTCACCTGGCAATGTCAAGTGTGATGTGGCCCACAACCTGGGCAGTGGCCGAATTTTGAATCTAACCTCAATTTTTATGGCGATAACCCCCTTTTTATTCCGAATGCGGTTTTGGGGCTTGAATAATGAAGCGCAATTACGAAAATAGGTTTTGGCGTTTGGGTCAAGTAGCTATAAGGTCAAGATTTCCCAAACTTGACATTATCTTCGTTTGCTATTTTTTTCACGAACTTTTGGAGGTTTTTTCACGATCGTTTGGTGGAGCTTTTGATGCCAAGTATTAAGAAGTAATCCATTTTTACACTTCACAGATTACTGGTATTAAAAGATGACAACGGTAATGCATTGTCCAAACGTTAATTAGTGCATGAATTTCGTAATCGGAAGATGAATTGGTGGACGACCCCTGTCGCCATTGATGCCGTTAGGGAACAATGCCCTTTCGCGCTGAATGGCTCATTTTTACGGATTTATCGCTGGTGATAAATAAAATATCGCATTAATGCTCGAGTGAAGTACTTTTCCAAATATAAAAGTTGACGGTGCGAAGGTTCTGCATATCAATGACGTTGTGGTCGACCTTAAATGCCAAATCAATAACCAGAAGCAGGCCTATGAGGCTCGGACCGATGGATTTATTTCCGGCTTAAAGTTGGCCCGTTAAAGCAACCCGATGACGGATTTAGGACCATGCAAATTTTAGTTGTACATTAGAAAACTTTGAGGTTTGCAAATGTTCAGTATGATAAAGGAAAGTTGGGTTTGGTTCAACGGTTCCATTGGTGTTCTCGGTTTAGTTTAGCTCAGGTCATGTTCTAGGACCAACCTGTTTTTAAGCTGGTCGGCACTTATGGAACATTACCTTGCTCAACTTAGCTCATGGCGAATTTGATTGGGCCAAAAAATCTGCACTAGTGTAAGCTACAAGGTGAGGCATAAGTCTGTAAAGACTTTTTGCGCCTGCAGCCTGCAATACTACCGAATATGCAGACTTATGTCTCACCTTGTAGTCTGCTCTAGTGCAGATTTTTTGGCCCAATAAAATTCGCCATTACATTAATTTCGTGCACTTTCAGAACCTTTCGGCGAGTTTCGTGCATCACGCGCGCGCCATTAGGGCACTTCCGCCAGAGCCGCGCACAAATACAGCCGACACGCAAGAACGCAAATTTATGCAAATAAGCTTGCTTTAAAAGAGGTTAATTTATGCCAATGAAATTAAATTAACTGCACCAATAGCGCTGATTAACTCGACACCCTGGCGAGGGAAGAGAATCAGAAGTGGATGCAGATGGCGCCCCTGTCAAAAAGACGAACTATACAGCTAGCATATGATTTTTACAGAAAATATAGGAACAAGAAACTTCATATCCCGTAGTATAGCTGACGCGCGTAATTTATCATAGATGGCGTTGCCGTTTATGTAGGACCTATAAGCGACGCGTGAAATTCACAGCATATACGAAGGACCAGTATGATCACTCAGTGTCGGCACCTTTGATGTCCAAACGGCGTGAACGACTGAAGCGATCCACACGACAGTGTATTGGGAAAAACGCGATACGATGAGATGCTACTAAATGATCGAATCCCGTATATTTCGTATCATTCAGATACCCACAGGGTAGCACAATAGGGTCTATTGGTTCAGAATATAGCAATCAGTCTATAGCGATATAGTGATAGTGAAAGAATTACATGGACGGCGCGATATGAACCGATACAAGATACGATTATCGATAGGATGTCTAAATCATTGTCCCCGTGTGGCGCTGCGAGCTCATGGCTAGGTAAAAGTGGGCGGATTCACCATACTGGCCTTTCGTATGCTACGGTGACTTCCGGCAGTGCTCACTCCGTCTGCTCGGGAAACTTAGAATTGACAATTAAACAAAATTTGCGCTGTATAAATATTAAATGACGCAACATTAAAATCGGTCATTTTTGATTGAAGATGCATATTAGGTCAAGCAAAATAAGCTGTGTATTCATTAAAAACAACGCATCTTTGTCACTTCATTAAAGAAATTTGAGTTGTTTCACTTTTAAAGCAGTTGCTCGATATCATGAAACAGCCTTGTTTTTCATCAGTTCAAAATGTGGTTTGCGAAAAAATTACTACAAATGCAGCACAAATCAGCTAATGAGGCAAGTCTTTATAATTGATACCATTTTGAAAAAAAATGTGCGTTTTATATATCATGAAATTCATTTTACCATAATATTTTATACATGTATTTGTAGGCCTACATAGTCTCAACATATACTACATACGACCGAAATATTAAAACAATCTTGATCAAAAATTAAATTGCGCATAAATAAAAATGCATTTTTGTACTTTTCATTAACGAACGGTGCTGAACTATATACCTGCACGTAATTATAGAAATTTGGAAAATATCCTGCTAGATAAATATTATTTATTTGTGATAAAAATCTCAAACTTTACATAACGTTGTGAAATAAACGCAGAAACATAGATGCCAGTTTTCATCTAAGAGAAACAATTTTTCTACATTTTCTTGTTTATTTTTTTTTTTAAAAAATATGAAAAAACATTCCGCACGTCATTCCCGTTACATTTTTACATTATTTCAATATTTATTTATTTCTAAAAAATAACGTAAACACTGGCAGGATTTTTTTAAGTCTCGAGAGGTAAAGCGGCAACAACCTTTTTCCATAACGGTAAAGACGTACTGTATTCACAATTACGTTCTACGTTTGTTTCCATGTTTCTTCGTTGAGGTAAAATATGTCATTCACAAACAGATATTTATCTACGCTGATAGTTGCTAAGTTTCTATCATTACAGGTATATGGTTCAACACCACATTAATCCCCCCCCTCGTTTTAACAAGCATAATATAAATAAACGTTTTACAATGAAAGCCGCTTAATTCGATCACGTTGCTTCCGGCAATTTTGATCGAAATATAATCGATGAATGTCACAAAGACACGCTAAACATTGACCTGATTAAAATAATTTGCTCTGTGTGTATATCATCCCGCATACAGGGTGTTTCAAAAGTAATGGTCAATAATTTTAGGGGTTGTAGAGAGTACTAAACTGAACATGTTTAGTATAAGACCATATATAGGGGTGCCGACGTCATTTTAAAAAGTTATGAATGTTTTAATTTTGGAAATTTTTAACATGGGAGTAAACGGAGGTGCCCCTTGCCCATTGCACCAACGTTTGTAAGGAAAGCTAGGCGCAAGGGGCACCTCCGTTTACTCCCATGTTAAAAATTTCCAAAATTAAAACATTCATAACTTTTTTTAATGAATTCGGCACCCCTAGGTTCCTATACAAAACAGGTTCAGTTTAGTAACCTCTACAACCCCTAAAATTATTGACCATTACTTTTAAAACACCCTGTATATACTTACGTTTAAAATTGTAATTGTTTTCAAAAAAAAAGTTATAAGTAGTGTTTGATGATGCCTGCTTGCTGCAACGGCTGCCAATTTTCCATATGCATTTTCTAAATAACGCAGAAAATCCATTTGAGTACAGCCGCTGATGCATTAGATGCACGCAGGTTCAAACGTGACTAGCAAGCTTGCGTTACATGTATGAAGACATTTGACAATTTGATCGAATGAAGCGATGAAATGATCCAATTAAGCGGCTTTTTAAACATAAGGCAGTAAAGGAAAAAAACCGTTGTGAAGGCTTTGATCGAATAAAATGCCGGCTTTCACTGTATTCACATAGATGTAATTGTATAACGGGGTATTTCCACACCCACACAAAAAAGACGAAACCATATTTCTTGATAAAAACAAGCCCATAAAATAACTTTTTTCCAAAGAAAAACAACAACGATACCGTATTTCCAGATAAAAAAAAACAACCAAAACTACACCCTATTCCGGGATTAAAACAAATCCCTTATTTTCATAGAATAGCAAACGATATAATATTTCCACAAAGATAAACGATACCACAATTTCAAAGAGAAGAAAAACGATACCACAATTTCAAAAAAAAAAAAAGAAAAACGATATCTATATTCCGAAAGAAACGTGAAGTTAATTAACATGTTAGGACGTCGCTAGGAGGCGCTGAATTTGTCTACGCTGATTGTTGCTGAGTTTCTATCGTTACAGGTGTACGGTTCAACACCGCATTAATCCGTCCCCGTTTTAATAAGCATAACATAAACAAACGTCTTTCGGTGAAAGCCGCTTAATTCGATCACGCCACGGTTTGCCTTTGCTCGATGCATCGTGAAATCGCTCGTAAAATTGCATAACGACGATCTCGAAGTTACGTAACCTGGTCGTTGCGGTGGCCCAACATCGTTGCCATCAGGGCGCGCATCGGCCATCGGGGCCCGCAGCGCCGCCTGGCTGTCAGAACTTAATGAATCGCTCGCTCGCGTACGTCTGTCTAAATCCCCTTAAATCTCTTTTTATATTCATCTTCTGTCAATGCCAACTTGCTCTCTCCGAGCACGATTTCTCATTCGACGGGTAACGAGCGCTTTCGTATACGTAAACAACAACGCGTCGACCCAAACAACCCCCTCTCTCTCACCCCCTTCCCCCCCCCCCCACTCTCTTCCCCCACCCTTTCGGGGACCCCGCTCTCGTAAACGACTAGCGTTTAAGGGCTGCGCGCTTTCACCTACGTAGAACTCAATAAAATCGGATCCGAACATCCTCTACGCATTGAATGCTGCAGGTTGCTTCTAAAAAATCACTGGGGTCATTTGGGTTCTTGAACTGCTTGGGGAGGGCTGGGGATAAAGACGAAATAAGCATCAATCTTCGAATTCGTGAACATCCTTGTCTGAACTAAAATGTGCGGAGGAGAAAAAAAGCAATTGTTAGGGGTATTCAGGCAGACGCATCATGAATCGTACTTTGGCAATCGTCTAGTCACGTGTGCTAAATCGACAAACTAATTGCCGATTGTTTAAAAAGACTACCAAAAGTGCCAATTGTTTAAAAAGACTACCAAAAGTGCAATTCGTAAAGCATCGCATCCCTCCATCGTGAGAAAAGCTGTGCTTTAGATTGATACAACTCTCCTAGACTGACCCCCTCTATTAATTGACACTTGATCCTCCACCATTGTAAATCTATACTACAGCCACAAGTATGCCCCTGGTTCTGAGTACTCCTAATGTAAAAATCATTGCACATACATGTACAAACAGATGTACACATGTACATATACATGTACATGAAAAAAGTATTACATCGCAGTACAGAAAATTAACTTTAATTTAATGTACTGCAAGTTCAGTATTTCAAAAACTACGTGCAGCGAATAAATGCGTGTTCTTTTCCAGATATTACGAGCATTCAGCTTTGAGAATCGTACTTTAGCAGCCGTAAGATCGCGTGTGCATAATTGACACGTTTAGTGTTATGCAAAATTCACTCAAGGTTATCTCTGCAAACTCATTCCTTTCACACGCAAGACTAATATGGTCTGAGTACTCCTATTATAGTTCGTGAACTTCGATTAAAACGATCTTTCGAAAAATGGATAAAATGGGTTGATTCTATTCTGCATAATATCATGAGTATTTACAAGATAATCAGATTTCATAAAACATCTATATAACATTTATGGTACATATAATATTTATAACGAAACGCACCTCATATATATTGTGCTAAAATAATGGGTTTTGTAAATAATTCATTGTTCATGATTCATTCGTGTATAACTTGCTTCACATTTTGTTTGAAGACGTGTTTCGAAATCTACTACGCACAAAAAAACAAAAAAAAAACGCGAATACTTAAATGCATCTCTATAATACGTTTTGAAAGTCATCTAAGTAAACTTATCGAAAACGTGAATGCAGAATTGCGCTTTCGCAAATGCATCCTACATTCATTGCATTTCAGAAAGAATTAAGAAAACACTATGGAGGAAATGCACTGAATTTCGATAAAGTGATTTCAAATTGGATTTCATGGCCTCCACATTTTCCTTGCAAGTTTAACAGAAAACTGAGAGCAGTAGATCTCGCACATTTTTCAACTGAAATTCTATGAGTTAATCTCCTATTGTACACACGCAATGTATTTCTATGTATTCTGACTAAATTCTGGGGTAGATTTAAGTGATGTCTACTGTATACATCCCTTCTATGCATTTTCATAAACTGGAATAAAGCATTTATTATTATTATTATTATTATTATTATTATTCCTAAATGCATTTTCAGGTGGGTTTTTTTTAAAAAAAAATATACATCGATGTACACGTAGGAGCGTATAGAAATCCAAATTTCATGATATATTTCATGTAGCTTTGTATTTTTACCCTAATTTTGAGGCACTTTTTTTTTGTTATTGAGCTTAGACGCCATAATCTATGATAACAAAATATTGAACGTGCACGGAACAGTGCTTCATCCTTGCAACTAAAAGGTCAAATGTCATGTGGGAACAGCGCTTGAGTCTGAGTTTGTTATATAAAGTACAGATTCCGTACCACTTAAAGCCACACAAAGCAGCTTTCTTTCAGTCTTATTCCGAGCTTACTTCCAAAGTAAACAGGCTAAACTCAACAACTGCAAAGCTCATACTTGAAGCATGACTGAAACGAGTCCGTTTTAAAAGACGATTCACAAAAAATGGACGATTGAAACAAGTCCGGTTCGAAACAATGCTATTGGAGAAACCAAATTTTAAGAAATATTTTCGTTTTAAGAGAGGATATTAACATATTCCCTCGTACAGTATTAAGATTCATCTATATTCTTGCATTACATCCATGTAATGTTTAATGTATATAATTTAAGTATCTCTCGTTCATTCTTGAAAAAAAATCCAATTTTCATTTTCATTTTTTTTTTCATTTTCAGGCTTTTTTCGAAACTTCGAGTGCGAGATGTAGATAGAAACGATTGAATTTTAAATTGCGTAAGATTAAGCCGAATTTATATAAATAGCGTGAAGAAAATGAATCTTGACGTTTTAATCCTTCGTTAAGAGGAACGTACAATATCAGCTGGACATTTTTCTATGGGAATTACGGCGATGATATTGAACGTAAAATATAATATACGGTCTTGAAGCTATAGTAAATCACTAGGACATGTGAATTTCACATTCACAAATTGTCCACGAATTAATTTTAAATCGAAAAAAAATAAAAATAAAATAGCTAAAGTTTAAAAAAGCGCCATATAATATACATTGTAGGAACCAATACGCGCAACATCGGGTTTAAAAAAAAAAGCTTTTTTAATTTATTTAAACTTAATGCGATTAAGGGAATTTAAAGTGTTAAATTCCCAGTTATTTATTTCCCTTCGTTAAATCTGGAATTTACACATTTTGATGCAATTCACAGATATCTGTAACATGCAAATATACACTTTTTTAATGTTCTGTAGGCCTATTATGAACAGAAGTACGTGATTTTTAGTTGGTATACATTGCCCCAGTACCCGAAATGGGTAAAAGGTATTTTACACAGTATCGTTGTAAATAAAGATTAAACTGCCAGACATATTTTTTTCCTTTGAAGTATATGGCTCTTCTAGATGACCCTATTAATGTTTAGAATTTTTTTTACAACTAATCATGTAATTTAACAAATAAACTCGCTTATATTTTAAGTATTTTGGATTCTTGGCATTTATTTAACAATGCAATATACCTATTTGTAAACTTTTATAATAAAAAAAAAGAAAACGTTATCTAAGCGAACCATACTTCAATGCATGGTAACTACTTCCCTAAAATTTCCAATTTAGGGTTTAGAACGCTATACAATTCCTATGAGATTTACGGCGAAGATATTAGGCATAAAATGACAGTTTTTCGATAAAAAAAATGTTTTTCTACATTTAACGAAGGTACAGCATGCGTAGATAACTAGGAATCGCAAATTTCACATTTTGAAATTCCCTAAGCGTCAATTTCAAACGAATTAAAAACTTCAAGTTTTACCTGATGGCCTAAGTATCGGTCCCTAAATGAAGATTTGTTCTAAAGTTTCAGGGATTTACTTCAAGTTTAAACTAAATGCTCGGAAATTTCTGAATGCAAAAATCACATTTCCTAGATATTTGCCATATTTTACCGCATTTCACGAAAAAAAAATCTGTACAAAAAGTAATTTTATGCTTAAAACTATCTTCGAAAATAATCCCATAAACAACGGATACATAGACATATCGCAGTATTCCAATATTCATTCGAGATTAAAATACGCCCATTCAAGGTAGAGGGGGGGTAGAACCGCCTTAAAAAGTGGAGTTTCGGTAGCCATGCACTCGCATCCCCAAAAGTACCGAACAAAGCGTAACCAATTCGGTGCAAAAAAAGCTCAAAGTCCATTTACCTGTTGGCAAGAAGAAGATGGACATCGTCCCTGGACATGGCCCAGGAGTCCGCCAACCACCTGCGGCGAACGCGTAGCGGCACGTGGTCCAGCATGGGACGGTGCGAGAGTGAGGGGAAGAGTATCCGGATCGGTGTTCGTAACACAGGCACACGCGAGATGGAATCCAGGGAGGGCCCTGTCCCTAGGGCAGGCGGGTCATCTTGGGGCGAAACGGACGCTTGGCATCGCGTATCCGGTCCGCTGGCTCGCGTCGGTCGTCGATCGTCGTCGCAATCCACGCGCCTTGGAAAAACACGTTCGCTCTCCGCCTGACTCCAGAGCGCGACTACATGGAACGGCGCTCGCCGCTCCCTCTGGTGCCGATCGACGACGCACCTTGCGGCCTTCCGGGGAAAAAGCGACCGATGAACGAACGGCACGTCGACGCTAATGGGGGGATGAGTGGAGAGCTACTTAATTACGACGCCGAATGAAAATGGAGCAGGGAAAAATTAAAAACGTAACAATGTGATAACAGCTGCCATTATGTCGCATATACACGGGTGGACAAAAGTATGGAAAACTGATCCTATCGCACCCCCGCTTCGGAAGCGACGCAACTCGATGATCGTCAATTTCCGGTTTAAGATGGCATTACGGCGAGCGAAATGAGCTTGCTTTTATATAAAAGACAAATCGCACTCCAGCCTCACGATTAAGTGACCCGACTCAACAATCTGCAGTTTCGGGTCAAAGGGTAAGAGCACAGTGATACTTTTTAATTAAGAATGTTACTTACCGTACCACCCTGCAGCGCCAACCAGCGGGCTAACATGTCCTAATGCGTTTTAAATGAATACCTGTTAGCCCGCTGGTTGGCGCTGGTGGTACGGTAAGTAACATTCTTAATTAAAAAGTATCACTGTGCTCTTACC
>JAQGBX010002908.1:0-18757 GCA_034698745.1 Megaphyllum sjaelandicum
GGGACAGGTCGCCTAACACGTCCGTCTAGTCTGGCTAGTAGAGGTCGAGAGATCGACCAAAGGTAAGTGGGTCAGGTACCCAAAGGTACCCACAGGATGTTGCTACTACTGACATTTAGCCTAAACTAAGATGTCGTTTCATTGAGTAAATAAAGGGAATTAATATAATTCTAAAGTGGGGGTGCGATGTAGTGCCTGAAAGTTAATAAATTTATTTCAAAATTTGCAATTTTTAGTTGTCACTTCTGTAGTGCGGTTGCATGTGTGTCACTTCGCAAATATAGCAAAATCAGGAGTTTTTTTAATACCGGGTTTCGTGCAATCTGCCAGGCACATTTCACACCCTATTCTGTAATATTACCAGTTTTCTTTCTTGCATATACAGTAACTACATGGACATGTAAGCTTTCAGGATAATTTTAAGAAATGTTAAGAGCGTCTGATTTCACAGATATTTCAGTGATTTCACAGATTAAATACAACATTTACATGTATTTATTGCACATTTCGTTTTTTTTAACTCCATGGAACTTAATTTCCCGGATTTCAATCATTCAGTAAAACCTGGAAAAGTGACCACCTCTGAATGGTGACCACCTGTTTATGTTGACCACTTTTTAGTGTACTGTATTGATTTTTCTAGTGTACATTTCCTTTACAAAAATTCTTTGTATAGTGACCATGACCGCCTGTCTATAATTGTGTACAGTGACCAGTGGGTGTTGTCTGTTTTACAATTTTTACATTGCCAATGTACCTTAAAAAGTGACCAGATAACAGATGAGTCACGTTACATATTGCTTTAACCCTTGGACATGTTGACTCTGTACTTTTTTGATTGTTTTTTTACTACTGTACATGTATTGCAGTCTACATGTATAAGTGCAGTGTACATGTTCATTATTTTAATTAAATTCAGGCATTCTTTGTATAGTGACCACCTGTGTACAGTGGCCAACATTGCATATTTTTTTTGGTGACTAGCCAAATTGAACCAAGTTATACAGTGTATATAGCTACGTGTAAAAAATAATTAAAGCAACGTTTGATTAGCGCGTATTTCAATAACTGCAGATTCCCTTTGAAAACATTCATTTTTTAAGAAATTTGTCTAAAGTTGAGGAAATAATAACGTCAATGCCACACTACGTCTGTATTTCACAAAATTTTATTAAAAACAATGTTTGGTGATAGGATTTTCCTATAGATGGCGCCAACATTTACCTTTTCATAGAACCTTTTCAAAAGGAAAGGTCATTTGTAATCAAATAGCCATAGGGTGCTATTCTACGCCTAGCCAAGTAAATTTTCAAACGAGAATATCAGTTCATAAAACAATCGGTAGATGGCGGCACAGTCGGGCAACATTTTCAAACTCGGCGTTCGAACCATTCGTTCGATGATCTCATCACACCTGCGAGGTACGTCGTGAAATGAAGTTGCTTCCGAAGTGTCTCCGTTAAAAAGTGTTAAAAAAGTTAGTTTTTTTTGTTCAATTTCGTTTCTCACGAGGCCGTGATGAACGAACGGTTGGATTTACTCGACTCGGTCGCAGTGACGGTTAATCCCGCTTCATTTCATGTCCAGTACGTTTAGTTCACCTGGCCCTGGTCCTGGTCGTCCATGATAAGTGGCTCTAGGCTTTCGATCATTATTGATTCGCATCTGGTTTTTTTCACAAGTATTGATTTTCGCACGTATTCGGAGCCCAAAGTTGTGTGGAATATATATTTTACGGACTTTCGTGCTTCGATTAATCAGTTGCTGCATGGTCATATATTTCTGTATACCTGTGTGTGGCAAATTTAAAAAAGATGATAGTTTCATGAGTCAACATGTGCGCTTGCCGCCTGGAAGAAATGTCGTCGAGAAGGACTTCGGGCTACGATTTGGAGGATTACATTTTGGAGATGGAAAATCGAGCTGCTATGAATTACGAAAACGGGACGAATGCCGGAACAACAGATTCAACGGCAAACCTGGACGTGTACAGTCAGTTGTCGCAGAAGGAAAACGATCTGATCTTGGCGGCAGAACTGGGAAAAGCCCTGCTGGAAAAAAATGAACAGCTGCACAAAGCTAACGAGAGGCTCAACGAAGAGTACAACATGAAAGTCGAGGTTAGTAAAACATTTCTAACTGCATGATTTCTCATTTCACGAGTGCTCGGTATATATATATGAGTAAATATTGGCACATTTTATAACAGTGGATAAACTTGAGCATTTTATTGAAGAAACTGATGACATGTCAGACGCTAGAAACAGGTGTCTCGAACAAATACATGTAGTAAAACCTGGAAAAGTAACCACTTTTTAGTGTAGTTGTTTCTAGTGTACATTTCCTGCATAAAAATTCTACGTATAGTGACCATGATCACCTGTCTATTGCGTACAGTGACCAGCGCGTGTTGTCTTTTTGCAATTTTTACATTGTCAGTGTACCTTATAAAATGACCAGATAACGGATGAGTCACGTCCATTACATCTTTCTTGATGATTCTGTACTTTTTTGGTTTTGTGGTTTTTTACTATATTTATTACAGTCAACATGTATAAGTACGGTGTACACGTTCATTATTTTAATGTATTTCACGCATTCTTTGTATAGTGACCACCTGTGTACAGTGACCAACATAGCACTTTTTTGGTGGTCACTCTAAACAGGTTTCACTGTACTCATCTTTAGTTCGCAATTTTCGATTCAAATTGAATCACAGCAAACTGCTTCTCCTTATCGTACTCGACCCGGGTAACTGGGATGCTACTTCGATCGGTGTTGTTAATCACGTTCACGGTGGGGACGAAAATGTCCAAGTTTAGGCTGTGTAATTAAGTGATGGAAAAAGTTGGGATTTTGCAACGCATAAGGCTTTTAGCATTTCCAGCAAACGATAAGTTTCCGTTTGATGGTAGAAATGGTTGAAATTCTAAGGTGTAAATGCAGGGGAATCCGGAAGGGCAGATTTCGACTTTGGATCAGATTTTTTAAAAGTATGAATCAGACTCTCTTCATCAACGTCCTGCTAAACCATTGCGAGTTTGAACGGATAAAACAAGCAAAACAAAGCTCCCAAATATGGTAGAAATGATCTTTACACCTGTTTACTGAAAATTTATTTCTGAACAAAATGTTATCGACGATTACGCTTACTCTATACGACTAACACGCATTATACACATAAAGTACATGGAAAACGTAGCAGATGCATTTTATCAACCTGAGTCTGCTAAGTTAATTCTCCACTAATATTACATTTTTTTTTTCTGACTAATAAAGGTTGACCCGGAAAAAATGAGAGGGTTCTGAATAAACAAATAAGAATACTACACTCGCATTTCAGTTGGGATATCGCATATCTACAAAAATTGTATGCAGCAAAATGTTTCTAAATACACTGTATAGTATGTATTTGCAGGGTTATATTCATATGAATATTATTATTATACCTCATTATACATGCAGTACATGTACAAACATATTATTAAATAGCTGATATAAAATTGAAGTGTAATGTACATGTACTGTAGGCCTATATGCTGGGTGGAAAGAATGTATATCTATGAAATGCATTAAAATGTATCATGATTAATTAATATTTTAAATAGCATATTCATGCATGATTTATAAAACTATATCTACAGGCATGTTACAGTTTTCATACACTAAGATTTTTTGTGCAAGAAAGTTTTAATCCCTTAATAACCATCAAACGTACACCCAATGATGGATGCTGCTTTGAAATATCTTGATGGCAACTTTGAAGCCATCCTCATATAACGCACTGCATCATCTCCGATTTCACGTAGGCCTACCCTATGATCAGCCATCGTTTTAAATTGGATAAAACTTACGATAAAAGATTGAATCGCATTGTCAATTATGCAACCATCTCAATTGTAATTGTTAAGTCATTCTCACATTTCATTTGAAATACAATTTTTTTGTCAAACTATAAGAGTATACAAGTTTATTTCACCGGCTAATTTACATAAATTAGATTAACTATTAAAGGTCTTGAACAGGGGAACGTTCACGTCGAAAACAATTCTTACATTTGAAATAATGGATTTTCGAAGTATTAAAATTTTTAATTCACATACATTTCCAATGTATTAAATAATTCAAGTATTATACACGTACAATGTATGTCATCTCTACATTGTTGGTTGGTTGGTTTGTGGATTTTTAACGTTGGCCTATTTCTGCACACGAGGGCTAAACACCAACGCCAGGGTATGTGTCAGTGTCACCTACCTGGGAATTTTGCCTACGAGGGGGACTTCCACTCCCACAAGAGGGATATTTAACGTGCAGAGATCAAACGGGATCTACATGGGACCTCCGTTTAAACTCTCATCCGAAAGAGCCGCCACTTAAAGAATTTTGCACATCCTCAAAATTATCCCCGACCTCGACCGGGGAGCGGACCCCGCTAGTTAGGATCGAGAGGCAAGCGCGTATTAAACCCACTCGACCACTGCTGATCATAATTCCTAGTTAATCGCACAATTTAACTGCAGAGAAATGTACAGTACCAATGATTCTCCATGAGGAAGGTTGAAGCTAATGCAGAATATAGGGTACAGTTTGATGTCGCCCATACATGAGTCTCCAGAATGAGGCAGCGGTATAGATAACTTGCCCGTGGTGTCATGCAGCTACTTGGCATGGCTAATTTGGCTCGGTTTACATTGTGGGCTTGTTGTGGGGTATTTTTCATCTTGGCTCTAACTCGCACGTTGCTGTTGTACACCACCCTACCCTATGTGTACACATAGACTGTAGGCCTACAATATGTTAGCTATGTTGGTATCTGACCATTACCGTATTAAATAGCATTCTGACTGGTTATACATACCGGTAAGTTTTTTTGGTGGTCCTACACGCCAGGAGTGTAGGGTGGTTCAAGACAAACCATATTCATGAGTCTATAGCAGCCTTTAGCTATAGCCTACACGCAAAGCTGATGACATGAATGATGTGTGATGTAGCATTGTGAGGCAAAATGTTTCATTAGGCAGTACTAACAAATCTAAACAGCCCACATAGGCTTTAAAGTCACATTACCCAAAAGATACTGTACTGTAGGTGAAACATTCTAACGTTAAGCTAACCTTCGTTGGTCACATTTTGGGGTGTTCACAATTAATATATCGTTTATTCATGTTCAAAAAACTGCCTTTGAAATTATTCACCATTTTAAAATCATCTACCAATTGTCATCAACGTCTCCTAGATAAATCCACCAAAAAACTAAACCGTTAATGGTTTTAGGGTGCAACTTATCTGAGGATATTATTAGCATCCTATCAGTAGTGGCTGACCCTTTGAGAATTGACATGCCGAATTTCTCCAAGATTTCGTATGTAACAAGGCTTCCTACAAAGAACTAATACAATAGCTAGTAATACAGCAGAATGTGAGGACAACCACAAAAATTCAAAGTCATTACAGCTTTGGCATCTTTGGCGACAGAGTCAGGCGAAGAATCGCAGAGGTTATATTTACAAACTTTATTTACACGAACTATTTACAAACGAGAAATTTAAATAATTAAGAGAGAAGAGAACCAGAAATGCGAGAAACAGAAATGACGTTCGAACAAGGCTAGCGCGTGCTGAGCCACGTGTGTGAGAAGGTCGTGGACAAACGTGTCCGGTTGGAGGTCGGGTCGAGAAGGTTGAAGAAAAGTCGGAGGTCGGTTTTTATACCCCAGCGTGGAGGTCACTCGCGTGACCCTCGGCACTTTAGTCCGTGGCGGCTGTGGGTCGACCATAATGTCCGTCCGTGGTCGCCACAGTACTCCCCTACCAGTGACAACGTTACCGTAACTTCGGTTTACCGTAACGCGGCGGCCATGGCGCGTGAAGACCGGTGAGGAAGACCGCCGACGAGACGCGTGCGCTAGAGATTTCGCTTCTGCCGGCGATGTTGCGCCGTGTGGTGGAGGTTTTCCCGAAGATGTTGCGCCGCTCGGTGGAGCCAATACCGGCGGATTTGGCCTTGGTGGATCTGGTCACGATGGATGTGTGCATGCCGCGTCGTTTGCGGCTTCGACTCCTCGAAAGGCCGGCTTGAGCCGGTCCGTGCCGATGATCGTCCGCTTGAATCGAACCAGCAGGGTGAAAGTTCTCCCTTGCCATGCCAGGACCTCAAATAGCCCATCGTAAGGCTGGCCGCAACAGTTCCATGCGGTCCCGTAGTTGGCCGGCGAAATTGGCTGGGTAGACCGCTTCTGGCTCGAAGAATTCCCCAGGAAGCCACAAAGTGGTACCGTAAACCATCTCCGCGACAGAGACTCCCAGGTCCTCCTTGACCGCTGTCCGGATGCCGAGTAGAACGATGTGGAGAACGTCGGCCCACCATTCCGTCGCGTGACACTTGATAACCGCCTTGAGCTGGCGGTGAAATCTTTCCACCATACCATTAGCTACAGGATGGTACGGCGTCGTGCGAATACGTTCCGCGCCCAGCAGAGCTGCTAACGACGCGAACAGTGCGGACTCAAATTGTCCCTGATACGATGTGATGCTGCAGTTAAAGCGGTGAGGACCAGTCTGAAAGCTGGAATAACGCAAACGTCAGCGGCTTATGGTCCGTGTACAGCGTTAACGTGCGGCCCGCGACCATGTACCGAAAATGCTTGACGGCGGCGGATGCGCCCAGCAACTCGCGATCATACGCACTGTAGTTGCGCTCCGCCGGCGATAGCTTACGCGAGAAAAAAGCAAGGGGCTGCCAAACTCCGTCGTTGAGCTGCTGCAGCACCGCACCTACAGCCAGCTCCGATGTGTCGAACATCAGGGCGAGATGCCCTTTCAAAGACGGGTGTGCCAATGTGGCCACGTTGGCTAGGTCTCGCTTGCAAGTGACGAATGCAGCCCTGGCCTCCGGAGTCCACGCGATTGGCCGGCGGTCGTTCTTCTTGCTGTTCTTCAGGTACTCATGAAGGACAGCCTGGTGTTGTGCCGCATGTGGAATATAGCGGCAGTAAAAATTGAGCATCGCTTGGAAACAGTGCAAGTCCTTAATATTCCGTGGGCTCAGGGAATTCTGAGATCGCTGTTACCTTCTCTGGCAGCGGGTGCACGCTCGCATGGGAGACCTCGTACCCGAGGAACGCGACAGCTTTCTTTCCAAACATGCACTTGGACGGATTGATGATAACGCCGAACTCGCGGAAGAGGTCAAGGATGGCGCGCATGTGTTTGAGGTGCTCCGCATTGTTTGCAGACCCGACGAGGATGTCGTCGAAGTATGGACTGCAGCAGTCCAGGCCACGCAACACCTCGTAAATGAAACCTTGGAAGTCCTTCGGATGGACGGGAATTTAGTGGTATGCCCACGTGAGGTCCAACGTGGAGAAAATGCGGGCGCCCCACAGGTACGGCTTGCAATCCTGGATATGGGGGACCGGGTACCTGTCCAGCTCCGTGGACGCGTTCAGGCGGTGGTAGTCCCCGTACGGTCTCCAGTCCCCGGAGCTATTCGGCACCATCAGTAACGGGCTGGCCCACTGGCTCTTGGATGAGCGGCAGATCCCCTGAGCCAACATGTAGTCGAACTCCTGTTTGGCCGCTTGAAGCTGGTCGGGATGAAGGCGTCGGGCATTAGCGAAGACCGGTGGCCCCGTCGTTTGGATGTGGTGCTGCACACACCAGGTTTGGGTACTCTGCCGGAAGCTGGTGGTATTTAGCGTTGCCGCAGACCGATCGGACACTGCTCATGGGTCCGGCGGCTGCTTCCCCTTGCTGGTGCGCTGACGTGACGGTGTCTGAAAGTCGCCGTTCAGCGATATCCACGAGGAGCTGGAACATAGCCAGGAATTAAGACCCGCAAGTCTTGCGAGCGGCTCGTCTGAAGTGACAAGGAGTCCACGTGTTTCTACGGTAGCCGCTGCAGCCAGAGGTCTTATAGTAGTTCGTCGTCGACCCTGGCCCCGGCCAGGCCGCGCATCTTGCGGAGAAGTTTGGAGGGACACTTATCTCCCAGGGGGGCCTCATGTAGCAGGGTATGTAAGCACTCGGCTTGCAGCAAGGTAAACTGCCGGATTATCTGTGCCTTCAATGCCGCGTATTTCTCGGCCGCTGGAGGATTCATTAGAATGTCGCTCAGCTGCGCAGCGGTGGTAGCGTCTAAGGCGGCGACCATGCGGTCGTACTTTGTTTTGTCCGTCGTGATCCGTGAGTTCCGGAACATGGCCTCGATTGTTACGAACCATATTTCCGGGGTCACCTTCCAGAATGCAGGTGCGTGTAAAGAAATGTTCGCAACGTCCGTGGAGTCTGGTAGTTCCGGCTTGGTGGTCATGGCTCTGCTCCAAAAACTCGAAAACGTCGAAGTCCATTGTGTTTGCCCACGCGGGCCGTACGCCCGAAGTCATCGATCACATCCAGGTCACCAATTTAGCGACTTTGGCGACAGAGTAAGACGAAGAATCGTAGAGGTTATATTTTTAAACTTTATTTACACGAACTATTTACAAACAAGAAATTTAAATAATTAATTGCGATAAACAGAAATGAAAGGATTAAACTGGGCCTTGTGGCCAAATGAATCGATGACGTTCGAACAAGGGCTAGTACGTGCTGAGCCACGTGTTCGAGAAAGTGTCCGGTCGGAGGTCAGGTCGAGAAGGCCGAGGAAAGGTCGGAGGTCACTGACGTGATCCACGGCGCATTAGTCCACGGCTGTGGGTCGACCAGAATGTCCGCCCGTGGTCGCCACACAGCCAACGTCAATTTCGAATCTAGGTCATCCTCTAATGTTACTAATTGCTTGTTGGTCATGTTGGACATTATTAATGCATTTTTGGACATTTTAACAAGCATTTTTTTGACATTTCAATCGTAATTTTTCCCGGACATTTAATCGCGCATTTTCCAGAAATTGAATAGAACATATTTTGCAGGATTAATCTGAGATTTAATTGGAAACTAAGTCTGGAACTTAAAAGTCCACATTAACTAAAACTTAAGTCCCAATTGCCGAGTGTTTACATGTAAGGGGAACTATTAATAAGCTCAGCCAATGACCTCAGACTCCATCAAAAAGCAAACAAAAACACTTCCAAATAAAACAAATCCCCCTGGTTTAACCACTTCTGCTTGCAAAAGAAAAAATATGTTGCAATAGCCACCCAAAAATTGTTGACAACCCCAATAATAAAACACTAAACAGCTTTCAATTTGCAAAATAAATTTTTTATAACAATTCAAAGTAACAAAAAAGATCAATATATTCGTACATGGCACAATAAAAACGTACAAGCTAAAAACTCCCCGGAGTTCTGGACACTCATAGGAAACTTTAAACATAACTACCTTAAAAAGCTACCTCCATTCAACAAACACATGGTAGAACCGTTATGCAAATCTGTATGCACCTCTGTCAAAACTTGCACACAGGAAATTAAACAAATACATAAAGGATTAGACAATCAATACACAAATAAGGCACCCTAAGATCTCAATCTTTTTATGAAGAACCAATTAAAACACCCAATAACCTGACAGATGGACACTATACGGAAAGTAGCAATTTTCAGATACTCAATTCAACACTTCCTACAGACAGTCAAAATAACAGTAATACATACTAGGTTTCACCCCACACCAATCATTGCCTGAAGGCCAAGGAAATACTCCAACAGTCAATAACTAATATCTACCACATGCCCCTCCTGCAAAGATGACAGGTAGGTAAACTAACCACTCAACACAAAAAATAACCTAAAGCCATATGAAAAATTATCCTGCTCAAACGCAAAGATGAAACTGATTAACATCATGATTAACATAAAGCCCTGCTCGAGAAGGGTCACGGCCCTTAAAGCGTTCTCTCTCCGATGTAAAGTGGAACGTCAAATCGTCAATTGCACAAATTTTGCACCTAGGTAGTTAGCTGTTGAAGGTTTGATGCTGAAAAATCAACGATAGGCTAGCTAGCACTGCTTCATTTCTACCACAAAGAGGCTAAACATCATGCTAGTAGAATCATATTACCAGGAATTCTTTCACCTTCATAGTGGGGCCACATAAAAAAGATCATTAGCATGCAGAAATCAAATGAGTTGTAGAATTGCATTAAAATGTGTGCCCTGTGGCAGATCTATGCTCCGACTTTGATTTCTGCCACAGAAACATATTCAACATCATAAAAAGTTCAATCCAAAAAATTAACCTAAAAAGCTGAAAGCTGGAGATCAAGTTATAAAGCAATTTGATAATCAGAATCGATTTTCATCCCTTTAAGTCAAAACGGAAAACGTCCAGCATGTAGAAATTTATGTCAATAAATATAGTCCCTCGTCAGGATCAGGAATAATGGCATGAAAAAAGGGTAGCATAGAAACTTTGCTTAATTCTGCCCAAAGAATGAAAAGTCATTTGGGCAAAAAGTTCTCGTTCTATACAAAATATAAAAAAATAATACATGAGAGCAGTTAATTTCAATGTTTGGCCCTGTAAAGTTAAGGAATTCAAACCAATAAGTGTTCATCCTGATTCATGGAGACCAGCTGTTTAATGATATGAAGTTAAATGCCAACTCATGGATTCATATCAAGATATTTTGGCAGAATATTGCCCATCTCAAACATCAACCTTGTATTGTGCATCATTTTTTCCAGGTTTCAGCTTTACAGGTTGATTTTTCGATTGTGACTTCTTTTAAGATGTCAAATAGTGCCCAGCGGCCACAATTGAAGTTGAAGCATTGCCAGGGCTTTTCAAGCTACAGACAAAACCAACCATATCTACCAAGACAGAACTCCAGCTTAGCCAGCCTGCAACGGTTCATGCAATGGGGACAAAGAACAAGAACTGATACTCTGGCATGAGATTCGTGCATTTTAATTTGCAAACAATCCAAAAGATGTTCCATGAGGTTACCAACACCTGTGGTGTCTGCAGGAAGAACAAGGATATCCAAAGATCACCACCCACCATAGGTCATAGGACCAGTACCTGGATGCTAGAGCTCCTTCACTGTGATGTATGTGACCTATCACAACCTGATTAATACAAGGCACAAGGTACTTCTTGCCCATCATTGATGATTGGTCCCGATAAGCCAGATGAATTAGTTTAATATTATATAAGGCCTGCCAAGGCCAGTTGCCTGACGCACATGCGTCATGGCAAGTTGTTTTGTGATTTACTTTTGACATAACTTTGTATTGCAAGATCTCGCCTTTATTGCATTATATAAAAATGTTTTTAACTTATTTGTGCTCTCCCAGTTTCACTCTATTGCTCCGTCCACATAGTAGAAAGTAACCCGAATAATAGAACCAAATAGGGTTTTTTTTTCGGTTATTGATTTAAAAGCAGCATATTTACAACTTCCCTTGCATCCTAAAGACAAAGCAAAAACTTCAATAGTAACCCCTGACGCTCAATATGAATTCAACTCTTTACCTTTCGGAATTTCAACAGCTAGCCAAATTATGCAGAGGACGATGTACCAAATATTCCAGGATTTACTACAGCAATTTGTAAAAATATTTCAGGATGACGTGGGCGCACACTTAGGAAATGATGACGAGCATTACAAGCATTTAGGCGACATTTTAGAAAGATTGGGGAAGTATAAATTGTCGATAAACTTAGACAAAAGTCGTTTTTTTCCACCTTCCATTCTATATCTTAGACATATTATAGATGGAAGCTCAATTCTTCCAAATCCGGCAAACATCCAAGCCCTTCAGAATTGGAAAACTTTGTCAAAACCGAAAGAAGTCAAACAGTTTTTGGGTGAACTATCTTTTTATAGAAAATTTATTCCCGAGTTTAGTGCTAGATCTAAAAATGTATGTGCCCTAACCTGGGAAAAGACAAAGTGGCTATGAAACAGCAAAACACATCAGAATTCGAAGATTTGAAAGCGTGTTTGCTGTCACCTCCAATTTTAAGATCTTTCGATCCTGCGAATCCGACTATTCTTAAAACTGATGCGAATAGCTACGCTTTAGGTGCGATCTTGTCCCAGATCGACAATGGGGTAGAGTATGTGGTGGCCTACGCATCACAGGCTTTATCACATTTGCAGTAAAGGTGGAGTACAACACATAGGGAGTGTTACTCCATCTAATGGGCCATAAGAAAGTTTTATAAATATTTGGATGGGAGATCTTTTTCAGTCCATACCGATCTTCATTCCCTTTGCCACTTGTTTTCACTCAAAGATTTGCATGGAAAACTCGCTCGGTGGGCAGCGATTCTCCAAGAGTTCAACTTTAATATCGTGTATAAAGAAGGGCGCTGTCATGCAGACGTAGACTTCCTCTCTCGACTGAAGACAGTTAGCGATAGTTTATCAGTTTCTTTTGTTGAGTATGATGTTCTTAAAGATAGTCAGGCTAGGGACATCAAGCAGAAGTTAGTAACTCCATCGGAAAAATTAGTGAAAGATAACCACGATAACTTGTGGCATTTTGTGGATAGACATGGTTTTCCTATTTATGTCCTAAAAGAACTGAGAATTAAGATAATGTCATTGGCTCATGGTGATCCTTTAACAGGCCATACTGGCACGGACAAAACTATATAAAAGATCCACAGACATTATCATTGGCCTAAGTTAAAGGATGATGTTACTTCTTTCGTAAAGAAATGTACTGTATGTCAGTTTTTCCAAAAACCAAATAAAAAACCAGTCGGGTTACTTCAATCGCTGCCAGTAGCCTCATTATTTCACACATTGGCTATTGACTTTGCCGGGGGATTTTAGCAAACCCAAAGAGGCAATAAGCATATTTTAGTTGCAATAGATCACTTCTCGAAATATATTGTAGCTTTACCAACGGAAGACATGACATCACCCATAGTAGCCAAATTTCTTCTGGAAAAAATAGGATTGGTATTCATATTTCCATGCAAACTTCTTTCAGATAGAGGACAATCCTTTTTATCAAATTCACTTAAAAGGTTTTTGGATCTTGTTAAAACAAAAAAAGTTAATACATCAGCGTACCATCCGCAATGCGATTGCCAGGCTGAGGCTGCAGTTAAGATTATTGTCAGACTTTACAAAAAATCACAGTCAGTTATCCGGAAAATTGGGACCTCCTGCTCCCATTTGTAACCTTCCAATACAATACAACGATACAGGAATCCATTCACACATCTCCATATACAGTTGTTTTTGGAACACTGCCTAGAATAGTGTGTCTCGCACCTTCTTCTGATATTTCAAGTAAAGCATACAATGCTCCTCTATTGGAAATTTGCGTACCTGGTTTCACATCAGTGCGTGAGATGGTTTTTGAACAAATAACCTTAGCAAAAACAAAGCAAGCAAAATAATTTGATGCAAGACATAAGTATTTACAGTTTAATGTGGGAGATAGTGTTATACAGAAGTTCTGCAATAAAGCCAGCGGGATCTAAATTAAGGCCACCCTATTCTGGACCATATGTTATCCTCAAGCACATTAATCCTGTTTCTTATATGCTTTGTGCTGGATCGTCAGGATCTTCATTCTCGTCTCACGTGTCAAAATTGAAAGAATATTTCGAAAACAATCATGATCAAGTATACGAGCCACCTCTGCTCGTGATTGAGCTTGATGTGCCCGAGGACGACAAGGATGAGGATCCTCCAGTATCACCATTGCGCTTGACGAGAGATACGCCAGCACCGAACATGCAGTGGCATTTGGTAAAGTGATACGAGTTACTAATGCCACAGCCAGTTGCAGATCAACCAAGAACAGCTTCAATGGCAGCATTTCAGCCGACGCACCAGGCTTTTTCACCAGCACGCCGAGCAGTTCAGTCACCGGCAAATCGGAACTTGACCATCACAAGAGATTCTCTACGTCCAAGGAAGCCGTCTAAGTAAAGATGTCGGGTCGACATCTCCAAAGAGGGGGCTCATGTGACCCGCTCATGCATATTAAATTATTTTAACATTGGTCACGGGTCACAAATTAATTCTGCAATCATTCATCAGAAATTAATCCACTCAGAATTAGCAAACTGGAATGTGAAGATATTTTATGCAAATTTTGATCACCTACAGGGAACTGCACGGGCGACCCCGAGGTGATGTGGTCAACTCGAAAAAGACTTTTAGACAGACAAACATACCGCCTCGGTCCAGACGGACCTGGTGGATTTGCCGAGTTATTTTAGTGCGACTTTTGCACGCGTCAAAACTTGCCTTTCTGCCCATTTTAATTTAACAATGTGAAATGTTATTGCGCTGTTTTACAACGAAATCGAACTTGATGTCTGAAGTGTATTCCGATCACGAACGTTTGCAGAGCCAACTTAGGATAAATCCAATTTGCGCCGAGTGCGCGATTTGGTCCCGTTGGTAATGATTTGCAGCGATACGAATTTTATATTGAGTGACCTGTATGCGGAATTTGAAGAGAACATTGTGCGTGATGGAAGATATATTGCATATGGATGTTGAGAGTGGCCGTGGTGAGATTGCGGATAATCCGAGTTCGCACTAGGCAGTACTTTGAACAAGTCGCAGCAGAGGCTGATTCGTTCATCGATGATTTATTGGTGCATTGACGCACACAATATTTTTAATTGTGTTTGTGGGTTAATTGGTATCACGCTTTATTGAATTAACATGATGATGCCGATTTATCTAAGCATCGTCTTTTAATATTCGAATAAATGAAATTCCTTTCGCATATTACGTAATTGTTGTTACTGTCTGCCAGGCTAGATATTAAGGGATCGATTTTAATAATAAATTTAGTCTGATAAGTTTACATGGTGCTAAAACTAGACGGTGACAAACCCGTCTGGATTGCATGAATACATAGCAAGTCATCTTCATCGGATGATTCTTCTGGTTGTTGCACGGCATTGACTGACTTCTTTTTACCTTGTCTGGCCTTGGAGTCGATTGCCCGTGATGCTTCAGTACCTTTGCTGCAGCAGCAAATTGCAAAGTGACCCTTCCTGTTGCATTTCTTGCAGTGTTAATTGTACGCCATGCATTCTCGTGGTTTATGCTTGCGTTGACATCTTGAGCAGGGTCCATTAGTTGCGCTCCGCCTGTCCGGGGCCTTCTCTTGACGAACTGCATTGACTGTAATCTCAGATGCGGCTGTCAAGACTTCGGTTTGGTTTGTGCTTGCTCGTGCGCACGTGCCATGGTGATTGCTCTGTCGAGTGTCAGGCCTGGTTCCCGTAACAGCCTTTTCCTCAGCTCGTTGCTAGCAACACCTAGCTATGACTATCTTGTCACGTAGCAAGTCATCCGCCAGGTCGCCAAAATTGCAAAGTTTCCTAGCCATATGAGCTTCAGTGAGAAATTGGTCAAAGGATTGACCCTTAGCTTGTAAAAGTTTGTTAAATTGGTACCTGCTGAATGTCTCATATGGAGTTGGGGCAAAGTATCCCTCAAATTTGGACTTGATGAGTGCCAGATCCTTGGCTTGGGCATCAGTCAAACCAATTGTGTTATAAATCCTGGCTGGATCCTGGTTAATACATGCCATTAAAGTAGCTACCTGTTCACAAGCTTCTTGTTTTCCTAGGAAAGCTTAGGTAGCATACCACTCAAATCCTTACTTCCACAACTTCCATGCATCAGCCATATTGTTGGGTGTGACACAAAGGGGCTTGGGAGGTCGAATCCCCTGCACTGCTCTCACCTCTTGATTTAGGCTCATTTTTGCATAGAAAAGTTCTTCAAACCTTTAAAATCCGTGGAAAAGTTGTTTGAGGGTTGTTGTGGGTGGCTAAATTAACTTCTGACACCATGTAGCATGCTGTAATAATCAGATCGTGGAGGACGCTATGTTGGGAGTGTAACAACAACCAAGCAAGTTTGTTTATTGACAGTGGTGCCATCTAGTGGCGCATTACGCAACCACGTTACAATAAGGACTGATAATGTCAATCCTATAGAAATCATTGAAAATAGTTTGATTGAAGATGAGGTACAAGGTGTAGAGTTTAGGGATCTCTTGTTAAATCTTCATGGAATGTTAAATGACTAAAATACATAATAACAATGTTGTTTACTAGAAATGATTACAAGAGATAGTAACCCCTCTATGAAATCAATTACTCCAAGAGGACTTGGCGTGACTTTATTTAAATTTTGTTTAAGATTTATTTTTTTGTTTGCTAAGTATTATGTAATTTATTCCAATACTTAATATGGATATCAATAAAAGCATGGTGACATAGGTTGTGTGTTTTCTACGATAACCAATTGGAATCTACAGCTAGATTTAAAGTTATTATACATCTTTTTGCATTTGATACTAAAATTTCCTGTTGATTTTACAATCGAATAAATGAGGATCTAATTTCTTACGATAAATAAATAATATGAATAGCATACTCAAATTATATTTTCAGACTATATTTTCATTATACATAGACTTTTAGGTTTCGATTCAACTTGGTTTAGAGATTATAAATCAACCCAAGATTTAGCATAATTATGCATTTTCCCACAAAGCTCCTACACAATGTAATTAGTTATGAAAACTTAAGCTGAATATTACAAGTTGCAAATATGGAGTTACAAATATGGAGTTACAAGTTACAAATATGCAAAATAGCCCTTTACTTCTGCTCCTTTATCTGGCCAAGCAGTTTGGAATAATTTCGGTTTAAGGGGGAAAATGAATCTACAAAGATATTAGAGTGCGCGAGTATAAATAAAGATATCTAAGAAATACTTACGGATATAAGGCTAAGACGGAATCTCGGAAAGCTAAAAGGTTAGACGGTCGCTTCGTACGAAATGTTTAAATTTCAGAAAACTACACCAGCGGCCATGCTGATGCCGCCGGTTGTAGTTTACTAAAATAGCGCGCACTGATGTTCTGAAAAAGGCGTGTTTTTGATCGAACGTGATTGGTTGATGAAATTACGAGGCAGGTGACGTTAAGAGAAAGTAAACCAGCATAATTCAAACCCATGTAAGAATAATGCTGTTGTTATATTGCTGTAAAATATGTTAATTATTTTTAATCAGACCTAAATGAAGGGAGATCTGTCCCCTAACCCTAGTCAACCTAGGTAACAATAAACAAGTTATCATAGTTATAGTAAATATGTTAATAAATTTTTATTTTCAGGCCAAAATGGGGGATCTGCCCCTGCTTACCTAACCAAACCTAACCAGACTTATCGTAACGTTAACCTATTTTAAAGGATGTTAACTCCGATTTTTTCTTACCTAAATGGGGGCTTCGCAACCAAACCCCTGCAAAGAGGGGCTAACGCTCCCCTCAGACCCCCTCATGTGGTGGCCTGCGGCCCCCACACCCTCGCTGACCTAACCGAACCTAACCTGACTTGTCGTAACAACCTATTTTTAAGGATGTTAACTCCAATATTTTTCTTACCTAAATGGGGGCTCCGCCCCCAAACCCCTGCAAAGGGGAGCGAACGCCCCCCTCAAACCCCCTTATGTGGTCTGTGGTCATGTGCCCCTACACCCCCGCTGACCTAACTGAACCTAACCTGACTTGTCGTAACAACCTATTTTTAAGGATGTTAACTCCAATTTTTCTTACCTAAATGGGGGCTCTGTTTCCAAACCCCTGCAAAGGGGGGCTAACGCTTCTCTCAGACCCCCTTATGTGGTGGCCTGCGGCCCCCACACCCCCGCTGACCTAACCGAACATAACCTGACTTGTCGTAACAACCTATTTTTAAGGATGTTAACTCCAATTTTTTTCTTACCTAAATGGGGGCTCCGCCCCCAAACCCTTGCAAAGGGGGGCTAACGCCCCCCTCAGACCCCCTTATGTGGTCTGTGGTCATGTGCCCCCACACCCGTGCTGACCGAACCTAACCTGACTTGTCGTAACAACCTATTTTTAAGGATGTTAACTCCAATTTTTTCTTACCTAAATGGGGGCTCTGTTCCCAAACCCCTGCAAAGGGGAGCTAACGCCCTCCTCAGACCCCCTTATGTGGTCTGTGGTCATGTGCCCCCACACCCCCGCTGACCGAACCTAACCTGACTTGTCGTAACAACCTATTTGTAAGGATGTTAACTCCAATTTTTTCTTACCTAAATGGGGGCTCTGTTCCCAAACCCCTGCAAAGGGGGGCTAACGCCCTCCTCAGACCCCCTTATGTGGTCTGTGGTCATGTGCCCCCACACCCCCGCTGACCTAACCGAACCTAACCTAACCTGTAGTAACAACCTATTTTAAGGATGTTAACTCCAATTTTTTCTTGAATGAAAGCTTACTGACTTATTTCTCTTTCGAGCTTCAAAAAGTGCCACAAGTGGGGCTTGTATGCAGTTTTTAAAAAATTAAAAATGCCTACGATTCAAAGAAGTAAACCTTCAGCCTTCCGGGATTTCGTCTGCGCCTTATATTGGTAAGTATTTTTGAGAGATAATCATTCTAACGCGTGCACTGTAATAGTTACGTAAATCCAGTTTCCCCCGTAAACCGAAATATAGCCAAGCAGTTTTCCCATCAGATCCAACATTTTGTTGTTATGCTCATTAGCTTTCTCATCCTCCTTCTTCACATACTTTAAAAGTCGATCCATTGATGTCTGATGATGCCTACCCTTGCGTTTTCTTTGAACCGAGCATTGGATCTCATCGGATGAAGAGTCTTTGTCGTTTTCAATGCATGTAGAAAATGATGGTGCTGGTGTCGAATTAAACGCCTTCATTGATGATATTAAAACCTGTAACCTGCTATATTTTAATTTACTGTCCGAAACGTTTTATACTTTTAAAGACTGAAATTAATTTGCGGTTACTTTAGGATGGAGCATATTGTGAGAGA
>JAQGBX010002909.1:0-18756 GCA_034698745.1 Megaphyllum sjaelandicum
CATCTGCTCTCACACCACACCGCAACTTTCGCAAGCCGCTGTCACCTGCGATACGATAGCAAACGCCTTTCAAACGAAGCGCTCTAAAAGGAGCCAATGAGATGGAGATGCTCTTCATGAGCTAGCTGGTTGACTATGAAAGTGCGATATAGGGCCATTCATAAAGGACGTCTTCAAAATGTTCCCAAACTTGTACCACCCCCTGTCCACGTTGTGTCCGGTCAATGAGGACCCGCCATTCGGACTTCCGAAACTTCAAAAAAAAAAAAAAAATTGGAAGAAATTTCGCACACCGGATCTTTAAAACTAATTCTGTTCGGGGTGGGGGATAGGTTTATAAAAAGAAGAAAAAAAATCCGATTTGATCGATTTTGGTCTCATTCGATTCCTTTTGACGCTGAAAAAACGTCCAAAATGCCTTTTAAATTAAAAAAAACCTACATTACCCATTGCATACCGGCTGTTCGGGAGCTGCGTTTTAAAAATACCGCCATCCATGAAGTCAGATATGAAAACCCTGAAAAATATACATTGTGCTGCAAAAGTCCACCCCTTGCAGACGCATAAGACACTGGTTTGCCTAAGACTGGAAACTGGTTCACCGTGAACGCAGCCTATGGCTTTATTTGACCTCTCAAGACTCGTTTTTCGCTGTTATTGACAATCCATGCGTCGAGACGAATCAAATAAGCCGAAAATCGAGCAAATCGGGCAACTTTCGATTTTTCAAATAAAAAAATACATGAGCTAATTTTGACCAATAACATGAACGTTAATATTAAATGTAATAATTTAATAATTCTAACATTTTTAAACATAAATAAAATTGGAAAGAATGAAAAATGCAAGTATAAAAAGATTCAATCTGCATAATATTACTTCTGCAATATGAGAATTTCTAAAAGATGGCATCACCACATCCTTAAAGAACATTAATTTGACGAAAATCGTGTAATTAAAGGCGAATTTTAATGTTTTAATAGCAATACATATATTATATTTACAAATGCTCGCCTCCACTGAGTATAACTTAGGCCACCAATATTCTTACCAAAATGGTCGCTACTAATTTTGTGGGGACCAACACAACCTGAGGAGAAGATAACGTTTTAAAATATGATCATTCGTCGAATCTTTGATATTAATAGTGACCGTCAGAAATCCTCGTTGATCGCCTATCCTACCAGGTGTGATTTCCAGTCAGTGGCATTCACAACCACCAGCAACACAAAAATAATTCAAGGGAACGCATTTAAAATATATATATTCGAGGAAATCTCTTGGATAAGAAAAACTAAAACTGCTTCCGAACTAAAACTATACTACACGGGAGAATTCTTTAAACTTCTTCAAAATTTTATTCGACGTCAAAGCGACCATCAGGGATGAGAATTTCGCCTCCAAACACTCGCCATTCTTTAGTGAATCAGTAAAGAAAACTGCGCGTTTATAAATTAAGTGGAAATTTTTTAGTCTTATTTAGATATGCGGTCTATGTACCTTGTTTTTCTCTAGCAAGACCAAAGATACCTTATTAAAAATAATATTGGGAATGATGGAGAAGAACCGAATCTTGAGATGCACAAAAGACTCAAGGGTTGGTGCCGCACTTGACACGTTCTAGCCGGCGCCTCAACGCTTCAACCGGACCACCCATCGCCGAAAGTGAGCTTAAACCTTCACTGCTATTGCTATGCGTCACTGTATAAACCTATGGAAAAAAGAAGATAATCAGCGAAAATTTTACATGTGGTCAAGGTGGACGATACATGAAAAATGTTGCATTGTGTTCTCGAGCAAATCCGATTTACTGTAGAATAAGAAATGCCATCATATGAATCGAGAGATTCAAATAGCAGATAGTTCAACTGAGCTGCTATGAGATGGGTCGGATTTAATGCAAAGTTATTGTTTGAAAAGCCACAAAGTATCATTCATGGAGAAGAAGAAGAAGAAAAAAAAAAGGACCCTAAATATTTCAAAACCTTGGGCTGTCTAAAAGGGGAATTTTGTAAAAGGAGACTGCCGATAAACGTACTTGTCAGAAACCAAAACCAAATGCGAACTAACCGTCGTTGAATGGCTTTCTCGTTGCGTCGTACTCTCTTCTTCACAACGCGTTTGACACTCCAAGTTCCCAGAAATGGATACAGCCTTGGAAAGGGTTGCCCGAGACGACTTAACAATACCAGACTCTGTCACAAACTGCAGTATAAATAATTACAATTTAGTAAAATATGTTGATGATATGAATAACATCTCAAATTCAGGTTATTAAAATTAACCATTTAAATTTCTCATGTCTTATTTTTCAGCATCACCAATTTGTCAATTTTATCCAAGTTCATTAAATAACTAAGAAATAAATTTCAAATTCCTTTTGGATATTGAAATTCCAAAATGCTCTTTTTCCTCCGTGAATCAACAAGTAAATGTCTGACACCAAGATTTCCTCACCTCTGTGAAGCCGCACTTTGCTTTGAGCTCTTTCAACCTTTCCAAGTACATTGACGGATTAGTGTCCGTGGTGGCAGACGTCTGCACATACGTCCCTCCACTGATGGAGCCGGCTGTGGCTGAGGGAATGGATCCCGTGGAGTTGCTCAACAGACTGTGTTTCAGCAGTTGACCCCCACTTGATCCCTTGCCCTCATACTCCAACTCAATGTTCACCAAACCTCGCTCTATGTAGCTCTGGAAGAACTGAGAAGATTTGCACAAAAACGGCTCGATGTCTGCTTCAGGATAACGTTTCTTGAAGGCGTACAGATCTGCTAAACCCTATGAAAAAAAGGTCCGCAGTGAGTTAAGAAGAAAAAAAAAATCAATGATACTGGGTAATTGGTATTCATACCTCTTTGGTCTTATTTTTTGAGCCAATTTTCTTAAAAATATCCGCAAGGATTTCCTGAGTGGTTTTCGACAATCTCCTAGGAGAATGACGACTCTGAGAAAAAAATAGAAAATGTGCATTAAGAAAAATATTTTCTTACAATTGAACCATATGTGCTAATAGAAAGCTACAAATATGAAATAAAGACTCATTTATTTTTCTAAACCTAAAATTGCTCTAGCACTTACTTCTTTTCCTCTATTCACTACGTGTTCCCCGGCCTGATCTGTCACAGGATTTTGTTCCCCAATAACGGCAGTTGTCCTGTGCCGAACTCCACCCTTCAGCACTTTCTGCAAATATGGTTCGATTTCGGAGTCTTGAAGGTTATCGATTAAGGCGAGATGACTCATGATCTAACGAACAGAAATGTCGGAAAATTAGGGACAAAGGGCAAACACTATGGGCTTCAAATTTAATCATTAATTCAAAATGTTTGTGCATCTCAAAGATGTTCCTGGGGTATGAAAAAAATTCCGACTTCAACAATGACTTTCATTTATCATTTTTATTTTTTGTTCCAGCAAAAAAAAAATAGTGTAATTACCTTATTTCCTTTTAACTTGGCTAATGTGTGCAATATGGTCTTGACTGTTCTCAACGGTGTATCATTTGTCCGACCCTTCCAGTGAGAAGAAGGGAATGCCTTCAGGAACTGGTGAAGGTCAAGGAGAATACGGTCCAGGTTCATTTCATGGATGATATCCTGCAGCAGTCGAATCATTTTCCAAAGACACTAAATATGGCAAACAATATCCGAGGACGTGAATCAGTGAACTGCAGTTCAAACATCAGCACGAATTAAGGCGTTCAGCCAGACAATACCTTCATAATGAGTTCCGTGAATTTGGCTGACGAGTTATCATTGGCTATGCAGTCATGAAGTAGCTTGATAAGTGCACTCATCATACATGTGTGGTCTGACTTGCCTATGACCTTCACAACCAGCACATTGATAGTCCTGATAACATCTGGACCCTCCTTCAAATCAGTCAAACGAGTGTCTAGCAGGATGGTTACCAGATTGAGGACCAAGTCCTTCAGGATATCTTTGGATGCTCGTTTGGCAAGGCAGCGATGATGAAAGAGCTAATTTGAGAAAACGACATGAAAAATTTAAAGAAAAATGTTAAGCTGACAATTCCATTCTGTTAAAATCCTATGTTTAATTTATATCAGTTATAAATTTGGACAAGGTTATTTTTTAAGGAAAGAAGTTTGCACCATGAGTAAAAATATCAGAAACAAAACATTAATATACGTTGGCTAGACCTTTCATCATATTAGTCTAGGTTATCTTTTGATTTTGCAACATTAGAAATAAATAACATTTGAGGAAATAGGAATAAAATTTAGAAGTGATATCACAATTTTGTTTTGGTTCATTTCAGGATGAACATCAGGTTTCCACAATTGTCACTATGCATAGATTAAATACAAAAATTAAATTTTCCTATGAGGCTTACCGAGAGAAGGGTCATGGTGAGGTACCGGTAGAGCGGCACAATGTCTGATCTGTTGGTCATCTCGTCTCCCATGTGTTTGGTGTAGGTCAACCTGTATTGGATAGAGGCCGAATTTAGCAGCTGGTCGACTCGACTGGCCATTGCCTCAGCTCTTCCCTCATCTTTCAGGAATTCGTCAATCTGCACCAGCGCCTGGATACTGATCTTCATGTCATTGCTAGCGATGTGTGAAATGACAGTGTCCATGGCAGAGGCGGCATCATGAGAATTGTTAAGTATTTTGGTGGCAGGAGTGGGAGGTCGCATCCTTGAAAAAGAGAAGGTACACAGTGTCCCCATTGCATGATGGATTTCAAAGATTTATGAAATTTTAATAAAAGCGAATCCATCAGAAACATAAACCTACTTTGACTCTGGCAACTTTATTGGTTCATTCAAAATATCATCAATATCATGCTGAACCAACTGGGGTATTTCTGGCCCCCATTTGCTCTCGACGTTTTCCAAATCGAGAGAAAAGACTCCAGAGACGGGCCGACTCACTGGAGGACGGCCAGTAGACAACCTACAACACATTTGAAGAAAAATCCCAGAATTTATTAACGTTTGGAAAAATATACCAACTTCCATTGTTGCTTACAATTAAACAGTGAGTATGAGATATTTATTTGCATTAAATTTTCTTTATTTGAATCTACAAATAAAGTATGTCAACTTTTAATATTAATAGTTTGATTTCTGGTAAAATTTAATTAATCTTTCCAATTTTTTAAGAATTGTTTTAACACAAAACAAGTCTCATGTTTATCTATTCAATAACAACAATTACCTTTTCACCACAGTGACCTGTTGCTCTTCATACCCAGAAACAACAGTAGGACGTGAGTTGGCCACTGGTTTCGATTTGCTGAGTTCTGGTGACTGGGCTTTGGGAAGCTGGTTAATTACCATGGGAGCAGGGGGTCCAGCAGGTGGCCGATTCTTTGATGCCCTTTTGATGCGCTCTTCCAGCAGCCCCATGTCCTTGTCAGAAATCTTTAATTTCCCAAGACAAAAAATTATGAGGATTATGGCATGAAAAGGGCCAGTGGTTCATTACGCCACCGTAAACTGGCTTTGGTGGGACTCGAACCAAGGACCACAGAACAACGTTCCTTATTCTGGCGTCCGTCGCTGGATTAGAGCCACGGTGATGGTGACAAAGTCAACGCACTTACCGCCCCCACATATTTGTACACTTTCTCGCCATCCAGGAAGAACGCGTTGACAATGCAGTTGAGAGCTGCGTTGCGCACACTGTTATCACGGTCGGAGATCTGCCGCGCCACTTCCTTCAGAGCAGTCGGCGGGTTGGGTTGACACACGGGCATTCCATACATTTCAATGAGTATTCCCAATTCCTCCAAACATTCTAAAAGTAGTTCACTTTTATTTTATAACATGTTGAATTATGACAAAGGCCAAACGTGCACACACGAGAAACTTTGCAACACCAAGCTCAAATATCAGTAAAAATATAGGTGCTTTAGAAATTAAAACTTCCATTGACAAATGCAGAAGTATTATGCCAAATAGTTTAAATGCTATATTGCTATTTCACCCACGCACCTGTCCTCTGTCTGGCATTCTTCGACTTTAATCCCTCCATCAGTAAAAGGAACATCTTGTGTGCCGGGTACACCCTGTAGATCATTTTGAAGATGGTGCGCACAGACTGCCGTACTGCGTCTTTAGAATCACCCACTTTGAGGATGAGGTATGGAATAAAAGATGTGGCCTCATAGTCATGCAGGTGATAGTGGTAGGAATGCACCAGCTGGAAAAGACCTTGCAGATACTCCAAGCCCTTGAGGAGGACACTGGGATTCGTGTCAAAGAACCTTAATGCCAACCACTTTAGAGCCAAGTCCAAGTTGGCAATGGTGACCTCGGGATTTTCCAAACACTGAAAGAAAATTCAAAGAAGTTAATTTTAAAGAATTTCACGAATTTCCAATAAAAAAAATGCAAAACTTCCAGAACAATGATAGTAATTTGATTTACTCGTGATCGGCAGTGAATGCTGGCTTATTAAACAAATTTCAGGAAAATCCAAGCCTCAGTTTCATTAAAATGAACATCCCAAACTGAACAATTTAACTTATCTCTTTAGTGGGCAATGTACATTATTACTACCGAAGACAAATGTAGTAAGAATTTTGATTAAAAAAACTGTTTGCATATCACCAACAACAAATGTTTGAATAAAAATGAAACGTATGTTTTTCAAATTAAATTAGAAAAACATAAATGCAGAATGAAAATCAAGTGACATTCCATGTCATTGGTTTTTTGAATTACTTCCTAGATTTGTATGATTGTAAAGGGTATAAGACACGATTTAGTGTTTTTCCTATACTATAGGAAAAAAAAGTATTAATGTTACTCAAGAATGAGAAACATTTTTGCAAATATGATAACAAAAATAAAAACAATTTTTTTGCTAATTTTACTGTTTTTTAACTCTTAAAAATAAAAATGGAATACTATCTGAGATCTTTTTTTTATATTTTATTAGTAAGGATGAGACAAGTACTTGTGCAAATCTGATAACGAAAATAATTTTTTTTTAATAACTTTTGTTTATCAACTTTGTGAGTCTACCAAAAATATAAAGATAAACACGCACAAAATGTAAAAAATAGACAAGAGTTAAGTAATAATATTCTCAAGTCAATTCACTTATGTTTTAAAATTTAGATATTTGTCATCAGCAGTTAAATGAAAAATCTCAGAAAATTGAAACACGTATCTTTCAGATTGGTCATAAGCAAAGACATTTAAACAATTCAGTGAATTACAAACTAAATCCAAACAAACTAGATTTTAAAAAAATCCTTTTTTTATTTCTAGTCACAATTAAAAGAGCAAAAGTAAAAATAATTACCTCTAAAAAGGTTTCAATGGCTTTAAGGTGAAACTTGAAGTCATTGTGGAACAACTGAAACAAAAAGTTGCGGTTGAAACCAGCCATGGTCATCTGCTCTTTGAGCAGCTCATAAAATTCGTCCCTTGGAGTCGTGAAGTTCCACTTGAGAACCTAAAAGAACAAATTATGCAAAAGCTCTAATAACATGAAACCATAATAACAAGCATAAGGCAGTTGAGTTAACATAGCCGAAATATAGTAAAGACCTTCAACTTCTGCTCATCCATTATCCTGTGCTCTTTGAGATTGTTAGCCACCATATGCGGTGAACAATCCACATCTTCATCTTTCTTTTTCCCAGTAGTATTAGATTTTGCATTGAGCTAAAAGTAACAATTCATATATTCATTATTTTAATGCCATTATTTGTTTTTGTATTCCAATATAAAAGTTATTATTAAATCTCCAAATACTCACTCTCGTTTTGGACGTTGCCCTGTTCATTTTTCCCTTATTTGCTGCTGATCCCTGTCTATTGCCACCAGCAACATCGTTACCACAATCTTCGAATGAATTATTAAAGCCTGATGTATTCGAGGGCGAACTCTGCATGTTGGCCTTATTTCCACCACCTCCTCCTCTCACAGCTTTGCTGTTGTTCGGTGGTAGTTTGGCAGGCAAATTAGGTTTGGCCTTATCCAGTACGGCCATCACTTGAGTTTTCGAAGTTGGCTACATATGAAAACAAATTTAATAGTAATACAATTCAAAAGTATACATTTATATATATATATTTTTTTGCATCTCATTTTTAATTTTGCATTGTGGCAGTGTGTTAAAAACACAGCCTACGACACGATCGCATCATATGCGATGCAAAATTTAACTTCAACGCAAAACTGGGTGATGCAATACAATACAACAGATTTTCATGGGTGAGGCTTCATTTGTATTTCTAAAAAACTGCCACCGTGTGGCACTGTGAAATAATGCCACCTATAAAAGCGTCGTGCCTGCATATTAGCATTACATTTACTGGGGTTAAAGGCATTATGAGGGCATTAGTCCAATGTTAATAATTTTGCAAAAACTGACAAGAATGGAAATACGAGCAAAAATGAAACTACTGGAAAACCAATTTACCTATTAATCTTTCTGTTGGAATTTTTTTTCTCGCTGAAAATTGTTTTTCCAAATACTTCAATTGAAACAACTACAAATAAAATGAGCACTACCTTTAATTTGGACGCTGTTCTTGCCATTTGCTCATAGCCCAGATGAATCATAAAGGGCAGCACTGCATCCTGGGCTTTCTTTCTTACATCACCGCTGCGATCCTCTAAAGCAGCGCAAAGGAAAGGAATGCACAGAGCTAAATCTGCAGTGGGGACACTGTTCGATTTGACTTGTGGAAGTTGCTCGGTAAGCCACCCTAAAAGCTAAGCGAACGAGAAGAACAATAAACAATTACAACATGCAAAAAAAAAAGGAAATGGACAAAAATCTAACAAACAGAGAGGAGATACCTCAGCTCTAAGCATTGGATTTTCCAGTTTCAAAGCTTCACTAAGAATGTCTCCTTCAACGAACGGAGTGATACCACACTGCTCCACCCATGCATTTAAACAGCTTGTGGCAGCAGCCCGAACTGTATTCTGTAGTGAGAAATTTAAACTCACTAATTTGAACCAAAATATTTTTTTTACACATTCAGTTGTTTTTTTCAGCAACACATCACAAAGTTCTGAAGAGAAACACTGATGATTTACCTTGCTATCCCCCAAACTAGCCATCAACGCAGGTGCTAATAGCCGGACGTATTTATTGCAATTAGGACCCATTCCAGTACCGATAGTTTGACAGATATTTAACGCCTGAGTTGCCTGTAAACAACAGAAGAAAATCGTTGTAAATAACATTGACCGTATTTATAGTGTGTGCAAACTGTATGGTAACTTGACTCGTACTAGGTTTTTGTTTGAATCTAACATGCGAGCTTTGAAGATGGTAGGTAAATCCCCCAAATTGGGAGTGATAAATTTCACTTCATTGATAATGGCTGCGAGCTTCTGAAGAGCCTCTAAACGTAATTTCCAATTCTTGTCCCCCATTTCTGTGAGAAGTGCTGGTGTAATCTGACAACTGCAAAATGAAAAAAATCTATAAAAACCTACAGAATTAACCATGATAAACCTTGCCCCATAGTAAGTCTACAAATAAATGGTAAATAAGCAGATCCATATATTCTACAGTTTGTCACAAAACCAGTATAAAAAATTACAGCAATTTTCCTAAATTATTTGCATAAATATGCCAACAGAATTAAGTTTGCATTAAAATCTTGTTAAATGAAGTATTCGACCACTACCTGATATCCGTTCGTGGAATCCTGTCTACAATGGCAGCAGCTGTATTTTCCCCTGCGCCGCCTTCCCCATCATCATCATCCCCGGGGGCTTCTGCAGAAAGACCACGAGTCGGAGGAGGCGCCACCATGCCTTGAACCTTTGAGTTGCATCAAAAAAAGCACTTCAGTGATAAAATTAAGCCACTTTAACGCAAATTTAACAGATTTCCTTCCATCTCAAGGTTTTCATTTTACAGAATTAACAACAATTCTGAGTTAATATCCAATGCAAAAAGATGCAGCTTTTATTTTGAATGAGTAGTTATTTTTTCCTGATTTTAATATCTGGAAATAATTTTGATGCAATGACAATTTTGCAGGAAACTGCGAAATTCAATCATACATAGAAATTATAATCTCCTTGTGATGCACGAAGCGTTGGCCTGTAACAAACTACCATGTAGCAATTAATAATTAAGACTTACAAGCATCACTTTGAGAGAAGCCTGACAGTCATGCAAAAAAACAAACAAGATAAACATCGGAAACACTAATAATTATTAGTGAATTATATGCACTTTTAAGATATCAACGATGGGTATTTTTCCTCCTTACATCAATATTTTAATCATAATAAAATTTTCCAGATATTCTTTCAGCTACAAATTACAACATCAATGGAGTGAATATGCTTTTCTAATTACCTTTTCAAATTCGGCATCGATTTGCTGAAGCAGCGCAGCTTTTTCATTCTCAAACAGCATTCGTAGATTTGCCCCCATGTACAAGTACATTACACCTAACAGCGTAATGGCTGACGTTCGAACAGCCTTTAAAGTAAAAGGAACAAAACTGTACTTAATATTAGTTACACCAATTGGTCAAAAATCCAATTTTGCTTAGTCAAATTAATTTTAAACACAAAAACCAGATTGACTTACTGGATTCGTTGCTGCCAAAGCCTTCTTCACATTATCAATAATCGGTTTCACCTGAATCCTTAATAGAAAAACAGAAACAATAGAAAAATAGAAAAAAATAAATGAATTTCACAAATTTAATACATAGAAAATTAGATGTAAGAGGTGTGCAACCTTTGATCATAGCTGAACAAATACCACCATTTATTTATAAGGTATAATTCTAATTATTTAACAAAAAGGATACTATTCGTAGATCAATAATTTTTTTCAAAAATGCCGAATCAAGTCGAATCTCATCATGACGAGCTTGCTTAATACAAAATATCAATAATACAGAAGTTTAAACAAAATTTCCAATCGGCATCCAAGCCTGTATTTGAATAATGTTAATTCCTTCGTATCGGACTAACTCTAAGAATACAAATGTCTGGTTATGACCTACGAATTTTCAAGTTCCAGAGCATTTATGCAATTTTTGGGGATCCCTGGATCGTCTTAAATTATAACAACCTGGATTGTCAAACAGCTCAGAATAAAAAAGAGAAATTAAATTACAAGAATCCGAATTCTTTTATAGCATTGGCCAGCCAATTCATAGCCTCTGATTGGTTCTTGGGATTCTTTTGCGAGAAGACAAAATCCAAAACCTAAATAACGACAATTTGAATTAGTAATAAAAAAAAAGAAAAAAAAAAAAAAGAGCAGTGCTAATTGAGGGTAAGAACAGACCAGAGTGCTGACAAACTCCAACTTAGTTGCTTCAGAGATGGCAGTCAAAGCCTCTGCAGCGGCGTTCCCATTTTTGGCATCGCCAATTTTCTCGGCCAAATCATCAATTACGTAACGGGCAGACTGTCGAGTGAGGTTTGAATTGGCAGCTAAATAAGTCACAAGCTCCAACTTCATTTTCATCACCTGGAAGTTGTTATCCTTCAAACCTGGCTTTTTAAGTAATGTCCTTATGAACACCTGAGTTGGAATTTCGTTTCGGCTTAGCGTACGGGTTATCTGCAACAAAAATGAAACATTTATGTGAACATTGAAAACAGTTGAGAACCCTTTTAAATATTCTAGAGATCCACTTACTCCCATGATCTGTTCAACAGCACCCAGGCGAGTTTTCCAATTCGCATCTGCCAAACCACTTAAAGCTTCTGGAGGAAGAAGATCAGCAGCTTTTTCGTCCACCTCTTCAGGCTGTTGAAAAACGTTGAAATGCAAAATTGTAACTACCTGTTGAGAGTTTTCTTAAAAACTATTTTTACTCTATTTTAAGCCATACAGGGCCTCCAAAATTTAGAGAACGTGCAAGCAATGCATGACAATTAAAGAATCCCCTTGAAAATTTCTAGATTATCTTACAGATAATTCCTTTTCCATCACTTCCTGTGGAGCAGATTTGGCAGGCTTTTTCTTTGCGGCAGCTTTACCAGCTGGTTGCTTGTTGTTACTCACAGGCCGCGATTTCCTCGTGGCAGCAGGTGCACTTGTTGTCTGCTTAAAGCAAAAGAAATTGTACATAACACAAAATTCTAAATATCAAATTACACAAACAAATATATAGCATTTTGAGGCATTTCAAGTTGGGTAGACGAACGTATCAAGCAGTAGCACAAACTTACAGCTTTGGTAGGTGCTTTGCTATCTGGTTTTCGTACAGCCGCAGCAGAAGCTGGGGCAGAAGCAGCAGCGGATTTTGGCTTTTTACGTTTTGGGCCAGTTATCACAGCTTTCTCGCAGCATTCCTTGACCTGCATTTGACAAAAGTGTTCACAATTAGTTTTTACATTATTTAGCATTTTATAAAGCTCTTTAAGTAGAATCCAACATTTGACTGCCTACCTTTGTCATTTTAATTGCTTCCAAATCTGTCAAAAAAGGCATTATCATCTTCTCCCCTACTGCTTTCATTGCAGTACCCAATGCTTCAGCAGAATTATCTCGAACTGTTGGATCAGGATCATTTTTTAGAATCTGTCAAGTAAACAGCAAAAAAAAAATTATTCTTGAGATTGCATTTCGCTTTTGCAATTTCAATATATTTGGGAATTTTACTCAAATATCTCCCATAACTGCAAGAAATTACAAAAAATTTCTTCATATAAACTACACTGAAAAATGAACTATTTGTTTTTGCCATTTGGAAAATTTACTTTAGCATTTCTGATTTAGTTTATTAAGTAATAAACATTCATTAGTTTATTTTTAAATATAGAAATTTGTTGGTATTGTTGATCTAATAAGGTAGTGGGGTTAGTTACTTAATCTAGGGGCAATCGAAAGGCACAAGTCATCACAAAATGATCTCTCACCTTAAGAAGAGATTCAGAAAAAGCTTTCAGCAATTTCTTATTGATTACAGCAGGATCGCATTTTGAAAATGCCCTGGCAACAAAGGCTGCAGTTTCTGACTTCACACTAGGATTTTTATTTTCCAGTGCCTCCAGAACGTCCTCTTGGATAGCCTCCAAATTAGTCTAGAAGTATGAAATAGCATGTTATGAGCATTCATGCAAAAACAAGTGCAATCAAAATGCAAATCATTAATTTATAGACAAAACAAGAACCTACACATAAAAATATTGCATCGATGGCCTCCCTCATTGCTTGAACCACGTTCTGCTTCTTTTCTTTGAACTTTTCTAGCACAATCGACACGCACTGGAAATCATAAATTCTATTCAGTCTGAAGTCAACATGCAAAACAGCAAGGGAATCTTATGCCTAGTACAGCAACAAAACACTTTCGCAACAATGTTTCGTGGCATGTTTCCTCGGCACCTCCAGTCAAGGAAAATACATCCAAAACATGTTGTGGCAACATTTTCAAGAACCAAAAACAGACATGTGTTTCGTTGGTCTGTTTTAGGCATGAGGATTTAGAAGATACTCACTTGACCTACAAACTGTTGGAATCGCTTTTGCAACCCAGCCGCCAGTCCGGCCAAACACTTTCCAGCCAAGGCCACAACCATAACATTTGTATCTTTGTTTATGATCTGTTAAATAAAACAAATTGATTGAATCAAAAGCAATCAAGATCAACAGGATATAATAGGGCAACTCAAGTACCGATGGTACGAATGCGTACAGTGTGTATTTGCGTACTTTTCGTACCGTTTTCAGGGCGGTACGAAAAGTGCGCATTTTCGTAAATAAATGTTGGCTTGTGATTGGCTGAACGCCCTACGAAGGGCTACGAACTAAAAGTTCCGGAAAAAGGTCTGTACCATGCGTAGGGGCCGAGATGCGTACCATGCGTAGCTGAACGTTAATATCCAACAAAAATAAACGAAGAATAATTTGTAATTTCTTGGTTTTTAAGGAAGATACCGGACTTATTGTTCGATATGGCGAAGAAAATGCGGAAAAACTTAATTGCTAGTGGGGAAAATGGCGAAACCGTGTGTCCTGTATCAACCAAAACTAGCGAAGAAAATAGGCTTATTCACGCTGTACTTTCTTCGCGAATTATGGATGGCAACGGACCACATGTCCACTCCTGCGAAAAAAATCATATTTTAACATGTTTATTTGAATATGTGTAAAGATATTTATCCAATATTTCCCAAAATTAGATAAAAATAGAAATTTCTACGAAAAAATTAAAGAAGCGTTCAACACACTGTAATTGATGCGTACTGCGCGAATTTTGTATTGCACATGCGTCAGTAGGGCGGAGCCAAATTTTACGGTACACAATTTGCGCAACGTACGCAAATACGAAATGATTTTGAGTACCCCTAATAACTACTTTTACTTACCTTTCTCAAAGCCCTAACCAAATCACCATAATCCCCAGATTCCAGCTTTGGGTTGGCTGTCAAAGGCACAAGCACATCCATTGCTTCCTTCCTCTCCTGCCATTTTTTAGCTTCACATTTTTCATAGAAATCTTTAGGCAGCATTGAGAGGATGTCAACAGGCTGCATAAATTCTAATGGGTCAACCACAGCAGCACCATCAGTTTCATCTTCATCCTCTATTTAGTTGACAAAAAGTTTAGGAAAAATTAAAAAAGGATATCACAATGCAGCATCTTGGGGGTGTATGATAACAACTTGCATACAATATTACGCAGCATTAGTGCTCAAAATGAGAAAGCTGGTTAGAATGACAGTTATTCAAAGCCAAAAGGGATTTCAGCTACTTTTAAAAAATGCATCACATATTTTTATTGCAGAAAACGTATTTCCTAAACTGAAAATATGAAAAAGATTTTTCGAAACAATGTTGGAACACAATCTGGTACTTTATGATTATTAAAAACCAGTGCGAGAAGTTTAATAAATATGCCTTTTTCCTAAGCCACAATAGCTCCAATTGACCTGATTGACTAAGCAAAATTCAAATTATTACATTATTACATTTATTTGAGCATTGGTCTTTGTAATATTTTCTATACAAGTTTCAACAAAAAGATACTTGCCTTCACCTTCGTCTTCACCGTTCACTTGTTCGACAGCAGCTTTTGCCCTCAGGGCTTGTTGTGAGCGAAAAAAACGACACGGAATCACCTTTTCAGAGCCAAGCTTCTCAAATTCCGCTTCCAATTCAGTTAGCTAGAATAGATATTTTAAGATGCATAACTGATACAAAACATGTTTATTAATTAATGTAGAGGAGGAAAAACCAAAATGTTACATGTAACATAAGTTGATAGCCAACTTCAAATTTACCTGCACTGGCTTGAGACTGGTCAGTTGAGGCTTTATGGCTGGCCCGACCCATCTGTAAATCTCCACAGTGAGAGCCTTTGCTTCATCCCTCACACCTTTATCCCTGTCCTCCAAAAGTGCGGGTAGTTGCTTCACGATCGGTTTCAGTGTTATGACTTTTGATCCGAAATCCCTGAGAGCAATCCTCAGGCACTGAATACATGCCACAACCACTTTGGGCGTTTTGGCACTAAGTCCTTTTATCAATTCATCCTGCACAATTTCCACCCTCTCAATCTCAATGTACATCATCACAATATCCATGGCTTTCTCCTTGGTTTTGGCTTTTGGGGCCCCTAAACATTTGGCGATAATTCCAGCCATGACTTCGCCGCATGTCCTAGATAAGCCATACAGTAAAATTAAAAAAAGCCATGCATAGAAATGAGAAGGAGAGTAGACAGTTCTAATAAGGGCTTTTTCAACAGGATATGAAAGATGTACAACATTGAAAATTACGATTTTAAACATGTAGCCTACGCAATGTTTTCCACAAAGATATTTTCCGTATTTTTTTCAATATTTGAAATGATTCACAAAATAAATAAATAAAACTAATAACAATGAAACAAATATTTTTAATATTACTTATCGTTCAAAAAATAAAACTCCTGTATTTGTCTTAAATCTACCAAGAAATATAAAATATATTCTCGATTGAAAGATTTTTTTCATTAATTTAATATTGTTTATGCTTAACAGAAATTTTATTATTACAACTACAGGCATTAATCCAAATTAAAAGGATTCAAGTCAATATTAAAATTCATGAATATTCTGAAGTTGATCATCTTCAATGTAAAATGATAAATCAATGTACTTACTTTCCAGCACATCCAGCATTCTCCACGTATGCCAAAACGGCATCAAGTCCTTTTTCTTGAGCAACTGCATTGCTGTCAGTGACAAACTTTTTAACTAAACCGAGATATTTTCCCCACTCGGCGCTCTTCTCATCGAATGTTTCCTGAAAGACTTTCGTGGCCGCTTCATAGCCATTTAAACGAGCCTTCCACAGCTATGAAAACAACGTGCGTTAATTTGTATATCTCAAGGCTTGGAGGTATAGGATCCACACATTGTTTCGTCTCACCTTATGTTGGCATCTGTCTTCTACGGGAAGCTTCAAATACTCCGTGTCCTCTTCCATGGTGTGGTCAGTCTGCATTGAACATAAAAACTTTACATTTAGCTCGGCCTAATGTCAAGGACAGAAAAACGCCTATTTTCATGGTTGGCCAATCAGTGCTAAAATAGCAAGCTGCCAACTGAATTGCCAATAATACAATAAAAGCACCATATATGATGCAACAGTATATACAAATTTAAATACTAATGGGTCGAAACAATATTAACCGAATGTACCCTTTCTGGACAGCTGTTTGTGTTTATCTTGGGCTGGCACCTATGGAGATAGCTTGACAGGCACTTTCACACCTGGAGAGTGATAAAAACGCACAAGTACCCAGATCCATGATCAAGTGCTAATTATAGTTGACATGCGGGGGATGCTTCAACGAGTCAATTACAAATTCAAAGTGCATTGCACCAAGTCGAAAGCGGAGAAATCAAAACCAGAAACACCCCTGAATATTAGCTTTTCGGGACGAAGAGTGAACAGTGGAGAACTTCAGGAAAAACTCGTTCTTGACCTAATTTGGGAGTCGCCTAATCGCATAGAAACAGCCTCACCCACATGTGCTTGTATCAGGCCAGCCTACGATCAAAATTTCGAGCCATCTAGGAATTAAGGTATGCAATCAGAATCTGAGGTATTAAGTGCATGAAGGCAAAAACGAGGACAGCATCAACCATCATGACCGACATGTCATAATTTAAATACACCTTTCTAAAGGACAGGCCCTGACAGCCATTTAAATACCTAGTAGTTAGGATTTTTAAAATTAACCATGTATATTTCTCTTGTATATGAGTTTTGGTATCAGAATAAATTTTAAATAAATTGGTAATACTGTTTTATACTCTTCAGTTTTAAAGTTAGTGGCAACAGCATGAAAATGCAAATGCAAGCAGCATGCTGTAATGGCAACAAACACATGCAGATTTTGGAAGCAAGAAAAAATATGAATATTTCAAAAAATACAGCAAAAGCATTTTCCTATAAAGTTCCAAAGGAGCTAAACAGATATCGTAACGAATCATCGGTATGAAAACAAATTAAGATGTAACAGAACTCTAAATTTGTTATGTCTCTATTTGTATCACTGTTTAGTGAAATCAGCTTGGTAGATGAAGGATTAGACACACAAAGATAGGATAGATAGCCTGAATAAATCTTATCTAATGGAATTTCTAGCAGTATTATTTTTTTATATAAAAATTACCATTCAGTTGAATAATGAAACAAACTATGGCTTTATGTGGATTTTCTAATAATGACAGTGTCAAGTGACGTATTTTCATTTCATTGGCAGAATGTTCTCGGAGGACCACTCATTCAATCAATGATTTGATGTAAAAGCCATATCATCCCAGCTCTACATAAGGTCCTTTTCCGCTGCATTTATAACGAATAAATTGCTTTTATCTGTGAGTGCCATCCATCCCATCCACATATGGAATTTTGTTGCATTTTCTATGCCAGCCTGGCTTGTTACCACCAGTTGTTATTATATAAGTACTGATACCTAGCAAGAGGTTTCCCAAAGCAGAAATAAGGATACAAGGTTTTCTTGTCTATGTGTCAGACGTATTGTACTGTTTTTTGAAGAAACGAAATCGCGAACACAACTCAAATTTCTAGACAATCTGCGAATGAACGTCAAATGATGAAAGCATAAAGAAACACATGACCTCATCATGCAATACATGTATGGAAAGACATTCTTTTTCAATAAATTGATCTACATCGTTTTGACTACATATCTTCTTATAATATTTTGAAGCTAAAATTCCTTCAGTTAGGAGAAAAAAACAATGTGAATCGAGCATGCCCATTTAAGTACCTAAACGTAAAATATGAATAACTGACAGAAATAATTAGGGAGAGTAAAAGTGCATGCACTGCAACATTGCATTTGACAACTACATCAGCAGGTTATCTGCTGCCAAAGAATTAAGGATGGGCTCCTAACAATCAGTGATAAAAAAACATCTTTTAACTGGAAATAGTGCGTTTTAAATGTGAGAATACGATTTCTAAACACTGAGGCAGGTGGAACGACGATTATTGTGCCCAAAACCGAACCAACTGATAGTTTTACCATCCGTTAGGCTTACCGTCTAAAGGGATTCGTATCAATCAGGCTATCTTGTGAATAACACGGGCGTAATTACTACCTGATTTCCTTACGTTCGAGATGAACATTTTGCTCAAATCATGCTACATTAAGAAACGTTTAAATGGGCTTACCTGCGAAAATGAAATATTTTGACCGTCTTTTCTATCCTGAAGCAAACCTTTTTTGAAAATAGAATCGTCTGTCAGTTGGGGGCGTGGTTACAAGTTTGAATTGCTGTCAATCAAGAAATACCCGGCAA
>JAQGBX010002910.1:0-18750 GCA_034698745.1 Megaphyllum sjaelandicum
ATTTTAAATGATAAAAAAAGATAATCGAATTTCGAATGAAAACGTTCCATTTCTTGGAAATTTACGATTCATTTAAAAAAAAAATTAAATGATAAAACAAATCGAATTTTGAATGAAAACGTTCCATTTTTTTAAAAAAAAACGAGATTTTAAATGATAAAAAAAGATAATCGAATTTCGAATGAAAACGTTCCATTTCTTGGAAATTTACGATTCATTTAAATAATAAAAAAAAATTGAATTTGGAATGAAAACGTTCCATTTAAAGAAAAACACGAAATAAATAATGTAAAGACGTTTAAATAAGATGGAGAATTTTAAGTGACAAAAAAAATTGAATTTTGAATCAAAACATTACATTTCTTGGAACTTTACGTTCAATAAAAAAAACCCGAAATGATAAAACAAATCGAATTTCGAATGAAAACGTTCCATTTCTTGAAAGTTTTCAATACATTTAAAAAAAAATTAAATGATAAAACAAATCGAATTTCGAATGAAAACGTTCCATTTAAAAAAAAAAAAAAAAAAAAACGAAATTTTAAATGATAAAAGACATAATCGAATTTCAAATGAAAACGTTCCATTTAAAAAAAATGAAATTTTAAATGATAAAAGAAATAATCGAATTTCGAATGAAAACTTTCAATTTTTTGGAAGTATACGATTGATTTAAAAAAAAAATTAAGTGATAAAACAAATCGAATTTCGAATGAAAACGTTCCATTTAAAAAAAAAAACAACGAAATTTTAAATGATAAAAGACATAATCGAATTTCAAATGAAAACGTTCCATTTCTTGGAAATTTACGTTCCATTCTTAAATGGAACAAATATCAATTAAATAGAATAAATCAAATTTTAAAAAGAAAAAATTCCATTTCACGTAAGAGAATTTCAGTTAAAAAATAAATCGATTTCGCATCTTGGATGTTTATTCTCGAAAAAAATAAATTAAAATGTTAAAAAAACCAAAACAAATTAAAATTTAGATTGAACACATCCTATTTCTTGAACCTTTACGTTTCATTATTAAATGCAAGAAATCTTAATCTAACGATTCGAATTATTTAAAATTCCATGTTCTAGCAAATGGAAATGTTTGGCACATTTTCCCCACTTGATTAGTTCTTTTAAAAAATTAACGTATAAATGCAACGAATTTTTGAAAGCTCTCAGATTACTGTAATTATAGAAACAAAATGGTAGGCTCCTAATAAGTACAGTGAAACCTCCCTAAGTTGACCACCCAAGGGCGGAAACAAAATGGTCAACATAGGGAGGTGGTCAACATATAGAGGTCCAACTCCCATAAATTAACATGCATGGTGACCAACCAGTGTATGAAAATTTGGTCAACATATGGAGTGGTCAACTTAGGAGGTTCTACTGTATTCCGAAACCATGCACCATGCGTTCCATCTCACGTGTTTCAAAGGTTTTAAAAATCGCAGATATTTGTCCGCGTTTATATATTTAACAACATGTCAGACATCGACAGAATTGCAAGTAATGTGTCCATTCCAGTAGAGTGTATCTACATTACCAAAGAGCAGGTTGAAATGCCCGCTTATAATCGCCACTTAAGCTAAACGAAGCAAGGCACATTAAACCAACGCAGACGCATCAGGCATTATAAAAGAGCAACTTTTTTTAAATAGTAAAGAAGAAGAAGAAGAAGAAGAAAACGTTTCCTTACCTCCAAGACATCGAGACATTGCACTTGGGCCAAGCCAGGGCTGTTGGAGATTTTTAATTCCTGCAGGGCACCCTGTAGAGCGAGAAGTAAAAACAGTGAGTGAAACGTCCTGGAGAGACGCGAGCACGGTGCGGCCATCGTGAGGCCGCGGTCGAGGAGCGCCGGGTGCCGGCCTGGAGCAGACGCGAACCCCGGGGTCGACAGTCACACACAAGAGCGCGGGGCTTTCAAAAAAAATAATACAGGCCGAAATTAACTCCACCAGGGACAAAGTTGCGTGGCGTCGAACAACGGAACTAGGAACGAAATCCCCGAAAAACGAGCATTTTTGGTGGGGGGTTTGGTCGCAGGAGGTTCCTCCGGGATGTCCACGAGCCGGACTTCGGGGGTACCCACGTGGCACTACACGCTCGCTTCGGCCACGGCGCTATTTCAAACGGCAGCGGGGTGAGGGGGTGGCGGCGCGACCGACGCAGCGACCTCTGCTGTCCGAAAGCCGAATTTCGGTTCCTCTTTTTCAGAGCCACAACCGTTTTTTTTTCTGTCCTCTCTGGTCGAGAGGAGCACCTTATCTGCAGCGCGCACTCTTGCACTTGTGGCCCGGCTCGGGAGAAAGTGCATTACACCACCGGCGTGCCACCATACGCCGGGCGAGACCAAAATTTTTGTGGGTCAGTTTTGGGCGAAAAGAGAAATCCCCTCGAAATTTGCGTTCGCGCCGATTTCACTTTTTTTTTTAAAAAAAAAAAGGAAATTATTTCCATTTTAGGAATCGAGAAAAAAAAAACAACGACTAAGGTTACGCGGCACGGTTTCGGGAAAAAAAGGTGCAAGGCCAAGGTGGTAATTGAGAGGAAGAAAGACTGAAGTGATTTTTCACCGTTTGGAGGAGACAAATTTGGGAATTTCAAGGGGTGGATGACCGTGTATCTACCTATATATACTGTACATGTAGTTAAAAATGAACGATTAGGAAAATTTAACACTTGACAGGACCTGGAAATTTATGCAGGACTGATCACGTTTTTAATTTGTAAAACTTTTACTTTTGGCGTAACGTTTGCTGGTATGAAAGTTGTTCCATTAAATGTTACTTTTCGGTGCTGTTCCTTATGTTGTCCATAAGTCGGTTTTTATTCAAAATATATTTAAAAAAAAAATCAAAACTTTACTTTCCTCAAATTTGTACATTTATAATTTATACCGTACCTGTAGCGTGTATTAAGCGTGTATTCTAATAGCACATCTTGAGCAGAGAAAAACAGACCAGCCTGCGTATAGATGTTATGTTTGGACAAACTTAGTTGCAAATTGTGACAACCTGATCAGGGCACCTTTCATCTGCAGAGCAATATTTTTTTGTTGTAAAACAGTAGTAAAAAACTACAAAACCAAAAAAAGTACAGAATCGTCATGTCCATGTGCATTACATACAGTAGCCTATATTTATTGCCTTATTACGCATTTGTTTGTTTGTTTTTAAAGAAAAACTTACCAAGTTTTCCTTGTTTTATATGCTTTTCGCTTCTCATGAACATGTTTCAGTGATTTTTTTTGATATGAATAGCATGATCCATAAATTCTGTGCAATTTGACACAGCATATTGTTTAACCTGCTGCACATTTCCAAAACATCCAGTTCTGAAATCATCTCAGTTTTTATTTCTTCTACACAATTATTTCTTTCCCCATCAGAAATTCCAAAAGTTTCATCTTTCTTTGTAATTCCATCAATAAACTCTTTTCTTTAAAATGAGTCGACCTTACATGTAAGGTCGACTCATCTGTTATCTGGTCACCCTTTAGGTACACTAAAAAGTGGTCAATATAAATAGGTGGTCACCATTCAAAGGTGATCACTTTTCCAGGTTTTACTGTACTTCGTTAAAAAATGACTCCAAAGATCGCTATATCTGCGAGCAATCGGACATCAAGTAAATAATTCTAATGCGTTATACAGCATAAGTACTGGCTGGCACTTATAAAATGCATCCTTAAAATAAATATTTTAGAATGCATATTATAGGATCATAGATCCTTCCAATGTACACTCAATACGCCGGTTATCTCTCTTCACTTCAATCTTTTTGCCAATCATTAATGATATGTGAAATAAAAATGCCTGCTTCACGCATGCTATAAAAGCAAAGGATTGACAGAAGTTCTTTCTGTGATAAAGCTGAAATCCGAGTAATAATTTCTTTCACAATGTACATGTATACGACTTCATTTGCACACAACTTAGATTACATGTACATATGTAGAAGATTAAGCTCTTTAATGCAGAACAAAAAGATTTGTTCGATGTACATGTACTCTTTTATTTGAATGTCAAAGTTCCCCTGTAGCTTGCTAAGTGTTCTAATTCTCCCTAGTACCTAACAACGTCATATTTCCAGTACTTTCGACATGTATATCAAGAGAATACTTGGAAAATAAACTTGCAAATTAGATGTAGGTAAAACCGCTGACATATCATTTTAAACGCAAATTAAATGCGCAGCTAGTGAACAAACCAACTACAAACCAAAAAAAACAGAGGCACCTCCTCGAATGCGGCATTTTTGCACACTTCCGTTCAATTCAAAAACATAAATACACTTTTTCAATTAAAATCTTAGCCATAATTCATTCGCTAAAAACTCATTGTTCAAATGTTTAAGTTGCAGTAATAAAAGTATTTGCTCTTTGCAAAAATGACAGTATACAGGCAAACTAATACTCGCGATGCTATTTGGTATTGTTTATGCGTTACATCTACGGGTCATTGTAATACAGCAACTCGTTAAAACAGGGAAGCATGAAAAAAGTGACAGGCTCCGTCTGGCGGTGCGCATGGAAGGTTAAGAGGGAGTAGTGGGGGTGAAACTCCCTCGCTTCCTCACTGCATAAAGTTCCGATGAATTGGCAAATGTTGAAGAGCATCAGATTGAGAAACAATATATTTGCCGTGTCATTGCTAATGCCCCGGAGTAAAAAGCGCAGACTCAAGAGACAAAGGACATCCTGTGGAGGGCATAGGGGGCGCTCCGACCGCGACAAAAAACGATGACCTAATGAAAGTTCGAAGTAAATCGGCAGTATTGAGGGCACCTCTAAATATTCCGTGCCTAATTAACACTTTCAATTAGCACCGACCAAACGAGTGAGAATTACCAACGTTTTAATTACAACCGAATGTTGGCTGAATCATAAACAATCCATCGCGATCTTCAATTTCACTTCGCAATTATTTAGTCCAAAGACATAACAAATCGCCCTCAATCGATGCTGGTTTTCCCTTCGTGCAAAAGTAAACACAGTATAACCTGGAAAAGTGACCACCTGTTCATGTTGACCACTTTTTAGTGTTTTGTTTTTCCTGCCAGAAAATTGCCGTATACCTATACAATATTTCATGAAGTTGTTTTCTTTAAAGATCTGTCAACTTGTTTCGAAATTACATTATATCCAAAAGATACAGGGATTAGTTGATTAGGTGATGCCCTTTTATCGAAATGAATTTAGGACATAGTCGCCAGTGTAGCGCAATCCTGCCAGGATTATAATTTACCAGTCCATTATTATTGGTCTTGTTGATGCAGGGTTCTGAGGTGTCATTTAACAAGAGCGCAGCGTCAAACATTTACTAGGATTACTAAAACTTGTCTAACAGAAAGTCATGGGTGGTTTACACAAATCGTGCGATAATCCGACGTAGGATGAAAACAGCAGACTGCGAAATCGCATTAATCAGAGTTAAAGTTGACTTCGGGAATCATTTCGAACGGGATTATCGTTTTTGGAATTAGCTAATTTCCCCGTTGAGATTTCTAGATTTTTCACCAATTAGTCTATATTGATAGTGTTTAGCTTGTCACTCGTGGAATGACAGAGTGAAATGGCCGTGGTAACTTCTTGAAGAACTTTTAATTTCTTTTTTTCTTCTTCTTCAAATCCGAATATCTTCTACGCAGCGTCTCGAGACATTACTCGTATCATTAAGGAGCATGACTCGTGACAATCGTTTTTGCAAATTAACGTCTTTGTTTGCCGATTTCTAACCAATTAATTTGGCACCGACTGGAACTTTTTCTTCAAGATGTCAATTGTTTGCATGAACGAAGACATGAAATTATCACATGAACGTGAGACGGGTTGTTTCCAAAGTTTCCATATAGATCGAATTATTTGCTCGCAACTTTTAAAACTTTTAGCACTAATGTTGTGCATGAACATATTCCTTGTGTTTACAGTGTATTTCCTGTCAAGCAAATGTGCCTATAACTATGGCAGACCTGGTCCACATGCCATGCCTGTCGTCTGCTGGATGATGTCATAAGCAATTTATATATTCGTTTGACCATACACTAAAACCCCTGAACATATGCATAATATATAGGGTGGAAAACAAGATGGAAACATACATGTATGCATAGTGGTGCCATCTGTAATTTATGACGTCATTGCTTTTTGACCAAGATGTCCTAGACAAGCACTGTATTACAGGGCATCACATGCATTACAGTTGACCATTACAATACAACGAAGGTACGAATACATAGAATATACAGGTACTATACACAGATATATACATGTATAGTTGATGTTCACTTTAGGTACCAGCGGGTATCACCAGCTCCTCATTACCCGAGTTAATAAATCAAGAACTAGCAGACAAATGGGTAATTTGCAATCGTTTCTCGTTATCTTCGCACAAACCTCGCTATCTTAGAATATAAAATTATTCGAACACCGTGCTAATAAAACATTAAACGTTCGTCCCATTAGCGTGCACTCGTAATTACATTATTGAAATTTGAATTAAACGGGCAAATGTCGGGCGGAACCTTTCGGTTAACGTCTCATTATTGCCGTTATCGGATAATTTGATCTATATATAAGGAGAGTATAAAGCATGCATGCGAGCCAAAATGGCGGACGTTCCGGAGGACTTTGTATAGGTACAGAAAAGGTGGGGCTGATGTGGCCAGAGGCGAGAATAATAATTAAGTGGCTCATTTTTAGGATAAACTCATAACTCAGAACAATACCACCACCACCCTCCCCCGTATTAGTATTCAAGTAGAAGACGGGGAGAAAGAGATATATGAACCAGCCGAGCAACTTATGTCCATGCATGAACATATTCAAAAAAAAAAACTTTTTTTCTTTTTTTTTGAATGGCAGTCGAGTGGGTGTAGAACGGTGCGAGGAATTCGGCGTTAAAACTAAGCCCAGCGCGTAAAAATCAGGTTCTTAACAGGTAAGTGGAAGCGTTTTTTTTTAAGTTATTCAAAATATAGTAATCACGAGTGGTGATTTACATTGACAAAAAGCAGGGTTGGAACGGCCTTAATTGCACGAGAGTTTGGCAGAATCGAAGATTACGGCGGCCATTTTGCAATTTATCTCATCAACTATAAGACGATCGTAATATACAGCGATCGTTCTCCGATGTCAGACCTGACAGCAGGCGGTACCATTCGGATGATTTCGTATACATTTTCATTTGGTTCTCTGATGTCCAAACCCCCACACATTAAAAATGCACGTGAGCGCCAGGTGTCGGGCCTGTAGCAATATGGAAGGGTCATCCATAATCCCCTGGACAGTCGAGGGAGGGGTGCAGAATTACTATTCGAAAACCGCACTTAAAGACAGAGGGCAAACATTCTGGAATCGCAACACTCAAGAATCAGCATTTCAGCATTGCGCTTCGACTTACAGAAGGATGTAAAGTGCACTAATTCTGATGACATTATGAGAGCTCATCGCAAAGTACGACAGATCGAGCTACGAATGATGACATTTTGGAATAATTGTAGTAGTTATCACGGGAAAAAAAAACTATAAAAAAGCTTTCACTGCATTGCTTTTATGCTATGCAGTCAGACTTATTAGGGAAATTGTCACAGGACTGTCTGCTCTTTACATTGTCTTCATCTGATGAAGTTGCAAACTGCACGTTCAATGCAAGAGGAATCCCCGAAATATTTGTCTGAAATCAATCTGCGGTTCTTCAAAAGGTGCCCAAAAACAAATATGCAGTATGTACATGTAAGCCAAGTACACATGTAAACAAACTGGGATCAAACATTTTTATATTGTTTCAATTATTGCGAACATAATTTCTTCATATGTCAACTTACACCTCTTTGGAACCTATACTAGACAGTGCTTCGCTCCAAACAATGTGTTAAATTATGATCTTTAGTTTGAACCGTTATGCGGAATATCTCATATTCATAAAATGAAAAAATAGTTACTGAGAATTTATACTACGAGCAAACCTTATACGTTTTCCACACATAGCTTCAGTAAGTACACTTAAACGCAAGACGTCTCGTAATCGGGATTAATTAAAATATAAACATTTCCGAAAACTGTTCTCATTTCTCGGAATTAAACCATGTTTTCCGCGAGTAGGACAATTGCTACTGGTTCGTTCTTCTAGCACGCAATTATGTGATATATATAAAACAAAAATTTACCATAAATCATGGTCAAGCTTTGGATTTAGTTTCAATTTGTTTATAGCTTCAAATTTGCAAACCAGAAATTGATGGGCAATAAGTAAAGTATAAAGGTTGCTTTCCACGAAGCATTGCAAAATACAAAAAAAAATTAAAGTGCATGATAGCTAGATTTTAGGTCGATAAATTATTGGAATACTTTGACTCCAAGAAAAGTTTTTAAAAAAAACGTTCAGTACAATTTATTGGTGAACGATATCTGGTATAGAGAAGTACATGTGACGCAGATATACAGCAGTACAGTAGCTCGTAAATCTAAGTCATAGGGCGATGTAAGGAAGTTTATTATTATCAATGATGAAATTTTAATAAAATATAGGTTAACAAACTTTCGCAGAATTCATTCGGCACGACAGAATAAACGAGCTAACGGCGTGCGATCTGACGCACGCGCAGAAGTGAGACCTCAATTTATAAAATATAAAAGATGGCTGAGAAAGTGTTATTATATTGCATGAAATAAAATAATAAATTTAATGTGGGTCATGAGAACGGCAACCCAAAGACAGTTTGTTTCTCGTTGCAGGAATGACAGCAAGAAACTGTTACTTATGACCGGGGCATTGCACAAAAAAACTACAATAGTCGAGGCCTAACAAATTCAAATAATTATCGAGAAAAATGGCGTGAAATTCATTTGATCGATATCAAGTTACGAAAGGAGGACATAAGAGGGTTTCGAATTAGTCGAACAGCGAATAAGAAACAATTGGAGAGCTTTTAAGGAAGCGAAGTTGGTATACATTTATCAGTAACCAGGAACCCAAGGAACAAGGCCACGGACTGAAAACTATATTCAAAATTAACCCTGTTCTCTTTGGATAATCCCCGTATTTAAAAAAAAAAAATTCACAAAGAACGTCTGAAATAATCCAGCTGCATGCCTTAGGGTGCGTTTACGTTGAGCTTGTTTCCAGTCGCTTGCAACCCGGCGTACACTAACGCCAATATGCGGGATAAGAATGCTGCATGCATTTTAAATGAGAGCGCAAGCAGGCTTGTAAGACACAGAGTGGCACACGGATCAATATTGGTCAAAAGTGTAGCCATCGATTGAATGCCGCCTATGTACCATAAAAACGTGTCCTGTACTCATAATTGAGATGCTAATGCACAACATGTGCAACTACAGCGCAAGGTTTGATGCGGCATGTTTCACCTTGTACAACGCATGCAGTAGCGCTACCAAGCACACCGAACATCACGCTGATACCAGCAATGGAAATCTGCATGGAAATAAGCAGGAAAGGAGCTGAAACAAGCGACTGGAAAACGAGCTCAACGTAAACGCACCCACACACTATAACAGCCCACGTTTCTACAGCTTGTGCAATGAACGGTTTTTTTTTTTTTTTTTTTTTTTTTAAATTTTGATAAAACGACTATTTATATTTGTGTACGAAGATTTGCACGAAGAAAGGGATATTTTTTAAATTTCCGGCAGCATTGCAGTTACAGAGTCATTATGACCTCGAGGGACAACTGCTAACGCAAATGCTAAAAAGTATCATAAAAGTATATACTGTATATATATGCGAAAATGTCACTCTTCAACTGTTATGCATGGGTTATTAATAGTGGAATCAATTGGGTGCAAAGCCCATCTTCAAGTATGACATTTCCCGATAAGAAGAATGAAAAATTTAGAGAATGAAAGACATGATGATACCATTTTACGTTAATGCAATACGCAGAATTACATAATAAACTTCGAACAGCTTCTAGATTTTAGCTAACATGCTATCTGAGTTCGTTAAATGTAATATGCAATGCAAAAATCACAGAACCTGCGATATTATTAATTTATCAAGAACATGTGCAATTAATATCAAACGCAACAACTTTAAAATACAGTAATCAAAATCCTGATGTGTACTGTATTTATAAATCTTTTTTTTTAAATTACTACATTGGGGAGCCTCGATTCTCATACCAACTGCACCAGCAATGGTAAAGCGTTTCTTAAAATATGTAATTGTAATATGTAATTAATCAAGTCAATTTTCATATCTAAATGTCATTACGGCATATTAAGATTTATGAAATTCCCTGTATGGTGTATACATTCGAGTACTACAGTCAATATGTCAAACGGATTGAATAGAATAAAAAGAAAATTATGTTTTTTGGAAATTAGTGATCAATTGCCTACGCAAACCGAATGAGCAATAACAGCATTGCAAAATTCTTCCTAGTATGAAAAAGATGAATTACTGTAAGGCGTCCCACGACTTTCTCAATACCAGAAAATTTTCGTAATCTTCGAATTATCTTGAAGGAGCAGGCTGAAAGATCCCCATTGAAGTCCATTTGTAAGACGTCATAATTCGTGGTGTAAAGTTCAACTTCAGGGGGCCATTTTTTTAAAATTAAAGCAAGGGTGGCCGGGTCCCACGTGAACTTCACGCTATATTTTTTCTCGTTTTAAAAATGGCCGCCACCCATGCATCAAAGATGTTCTCCAGATGCGTTTCATCGATAAAAAACAGCATTAACCTAATTTTCAAATTCTGTTTAGCTAATTTCTAAACACGTTCTTCAAGAAGGAGTACACGTGGGCGCGAATGTATATACACAATGAATTAAAGGTGGACGTCAGCCATTTTTCGCTGAAATTTCATATGACGGAAGTTACTTTTTCGAAAAGGGGCGAAGAGCAGACTTCTTTTGAGAATAAAACCTTTCACTTTCATGATTGGAATAAATAAGTGTATGTACCAATGCTATTGTGGGTATTTTTTTTTTACTACATAGAACTGTTTCGGTGCCGTTTTTCCTTGCTCAAGTCATTGAGCATTGCAACTCATTCACTGGTACCAGGTAAAACTCAGCCATGGATGTCCAATTAAGAGGGTCACGAGGGAAACTTTATGAGGGTGTTTAGTGTGATTGATCCCCTCGAACTCTGCCCTCTAACAGAGTCAATTGGTCACTTTGAAGTGTTACATGATGATTAACCGTTGAAAAGCCCCTTTACAAACTACCTGCAAAACCTCGCAGCAACCAGCAATTGACTGTCCCCCTATTCAGTGACAGTTAGTTAAGGTCTTGATTTATAAGTCTTATTTACAATCACAGAAAATGGGTTCGCGGATCCCCCATAGAGCTATTTTCATAAAATGCCAGCAATGGACTACATTTCTTAAAAAAAAAAACTTTTTTTACGTTAACCTTAAACGTTTAACGGAGCTGTTTAACGTAACCCCTTTAAGTTCTGGACATACGTTTAGACGGTGTCATTGCATGCATCGCTTACACCAAACGTTGTTTATAAATAAATAAATGAAAATCATTTTTGTCTGCTGCATGTCGAGATTTCCTTTTCGGTGCATTTGCCTTATTGATTTAAATGTTGTTTTGGTGGAGATTTCGTTTCTTTTTGTTTCTACTTTGAACGTCTGTGTTTAAATAATAAATGCATCACATCTGCCTGTCGTCTATCTTTATCCCAAGCATGGAAATTCCTTCCTTTAAAAATACTATTCCGCTACATTGGATATTCATGGAGTTTGAAAATCACGGATTTTTCCTCACAATATTGTCTCTTTTGCAATTCCATTTTCAAAATAAAACGAAAAAAAAAATACTCAAATGTCATTTTTAGAAAACGATAATGCGCGTAATAATTCGCATAAAAATATGTTTACGTAGACTAAGTCAAGAGGTATAGTGTTTTTGTAGAATTACGTATACTGCATCCAAGTGTTACGTTTTTATGAGAATGCAAATACTTTCGTAAATCGCCCACTCGACTTTAATATACATGTACGTATCATTTCGAATTCATCTCATTGGTGTTTCTTAATTAAAGGTTAAATTAAAGGTTTTAATTATAGGTACCCGATTTAAAGTCGGCACACTAGCCACCAAACCAAAACTAAATAAAATCCACAAACCCCAAATTTTCAACGTGAACTAGTTTCTCTAAACAAATTAATACAAACTAGTTTTGCAAAACCTGAGCGTACACGCTGCAACAAACCATGTTGACAAAACTCAGTAGACGGCAGACGATATACTTAGACTATATCGCCACCGCCAAAATGTTCGGCTATTTTCCTTTCATCTTAACGTCATTTCCTTTCAACGCCAAACTTAGTTTGCAAACTTGATTTTCTAGTTTTTAGTTTGGAAAAAACAGTTTGCTACGCCATTTTTTTCGTTGCCACAAACCAGAAAAGTTTCAATTTTGGAGGTTTTGGTTTGGTGATAGTGTGTAGGCTACCCGACTTAAGACGTGACAGACTGCCCAACTGGTTAAAGTTTGGAAAAACGATTGTTCGTTTTATGAAAAATGGAATAAATTTTGAGTGAAATCGTCGAATTTTTTATATCCCACAAAATTAACCTTGCCGGGAATTAGTAAAGACGTCCAATCGCCATTTTTTTTTCGTTTGACATCGGTGGTGGTTCATCAGTGGTCAGCCAAGGTGGATTCTTTCCTTAAGTCATCATCCATGACACGCATTTGAAAATGCCAGAGATATGAAGTTGTATCTGCCAAGAAGCGGGACAAAGAGTTGAAGACACGCTGGTATTTCTGAGGCCACGTCAAGTTTCTGGTGGAAATACTTTATATTCGTGACAGCGAGGAGAGTACGCCAAGTTGTTAGTAACACCCCCACCGTGCTAGGTGTCAAACTGCTGAGGAGTCTAATGACGAAAGACAAGTACAAAAGATGGGATCAGACAGAGGGAGGAAACCGGAGGATTTCGGGAAAAAATATAGGAGAAGCTTCATAATACGCGCGTGGAGCTGGACATTGGCCATTGTGGGGAAAAATGGTAGGCGCACTCGACGTAACAACGAAAAACGAGAAGTTAGACAGATAAGGCGAAGTGCTTATTTTGATCCGCCATGGTCACTGTCACCTCTCCGCGTCTCGTATATACGGCATGTGTGACAGGTGTCAGAAGAACTGGATGGACAAGTATGTTTTACTGGCTCGGTGCAGTTCCTCTCGCATTCCCTTGACCATGGCCGGGGTTCACCGTTCAACGTCTCCTGCTGCTACATTTTGGTCGATTTCCCCTTCAGATTAGTTAATGCCTTAATCCACTTGCTGGAGCTTAAATCGAGACAGCAAATACAATAATCACACCATTTACTTTTTTATGGAAATGGAATACATTAACTCACTTAATGAAATAAGTGAGCCGTTTAATTCGGTTATTTTTCTCCTCAATGGCATGTGTCTATCCATTGGAGATTTGTAAACTTAGCCTACTTACCAGAAAATGCAGTATATACGTAGCATTTCATGAGCAGGCGTGTTATAGTTGAGCGCATTTGTACAAGTTTAATTTCAGCCTTACAGTTATAGCGTCTTGAACATACTATTATCCATAAAACCTGAATGACTTTGCTAAACAGACGAACCTCGTTAAGACGAATCTCAAGGGAGGCAAAACGTGTTCCTTTTAATCGTAGTTCGTATTATCAGAAGTCGGACAAAACATGACTTCAACAATAAGAAATAGTTTCATCGAAGTTTTTATGTTCCACGTATATGAATGGGAAGGTGCTGCAACTTTTATCAAGGAATTCCCCGTTATGACGTAATTTTTTCATATATATATATTGTAAAGTTCGTTTTAACGAAACATAGCGCGAATGCTCGGGTACCCGATAATTCATTGGTTGTAGCCGAAAATATACATGTATAATATCAGAATTCGTAATTCGTCTAATGAACGAAAAAATCAACAATATTCGTCCATACTCCAGGATGGGGACTGGAAATGAGTTAGTTCGTATATTCATTCTTCTACTTATTGAGATTTGACTGTATCAACGTTTTAAGAGTTTTCGAAGAAATGAAGACTGAGCTAGTTCCACTAAGACATGTTAAGTTTCAGAACATTGGCAACATCAGACGCTGATTTTGTATAAACATTTAGTTCAAACCGTGTAATTTCTGCGTTGTAGTTGACTTAAAATGACCATTCGCTTTGGGAAGTTTTTGTTTTTCTTAATTGAAGCAAAGCATAGCGTTGGTATAGGTTTGAAATGCGTGATCGTGCCAAGCAACACGACGTTTTTCCTGAGAGCGAACGTGTATTGCAAACTTGCCCCTGTCAAGACTGGTTACCTTCATGGCCTGAAATATTTAGAAAAAAACTGACAGGACAGTCATGATTCGTGCCTAAGGGCTGTTGAAAAACTGCTCGCAATGGTTCGCTGGTCGATGGTGGTGGTCAATATCACTGAGATGACAATCTATGAAAGTCAAATATTGTTTCACTCAAAAACATACCTCGGATGAGCCGATAATTGTGTTTGGGTTGACCTAAAGTTCTGCGTCGAAAAGCCCTTGGAAAGTTTAATATGAGCGTCATGCTTGGGCCATTTGTTATAAATACGAACTAAATAAGTTTATATGTTGCTCAATTACGAATTGGCGAGCAAGTCGCTAAATTTGTGTTTGTCCATGAATAGCGTGTAACATAACCGTACATAATTAACTCAAAAATTCTGTAGTCGTTATTAATATGAATTTGGGTATATTATAATAGTATTCGTTAATAATACTGTAGAATACGTGCCTCGTACTGAAGCCTCCGGGTAATTGAACATCCGTTGCGTTTTGTACGCAATAATGTACAGTGTAAAAGATGAAAGACTGCATTCAGGAGGGGTATACTCAGACAGATGCTTTACAAATCGTAGGCCTACTTTGGCAGTCGTGTGAAAGAATTGCATTTAGTGGTTTTAAAATTTTAAAATCATTGAGCGTGTATGAACTTTACGACTGCCAAAGTACGATGTGTAAAGTTTCTGTCTGATAAACCCAGAATATTGGAACCCTATAGGCTACATGTACAGTGTGACGAAGTTGAGCGCTGGTTCCTGGCCCAGTGGTCCAGATCGCTAGACGGTGCTGGATGTCGCCTAAAAAGAGCTGGATTTTCCTAGTGTAGTAAAACCTGGAAAAGTGACCACCTTTGAATGGTGACCAAATGTTTATGTTGACCACTTTTTAGTATTTTGTTTTTTCTAGTGTACATTTCCTTCATAAAAATTCTCTGTATAGTGACCACCTGTCTATTGTGTACAGTGACCAGTCTGTTTTGTCTTTTTTGCTATTTTTACATTCCCAATGTACCTTAAAAAGTCACCAGGTAACATGCGAGTCCCGTTACATCTTGCTTTAACCCTTGGACATGAAGATTCTTTACATTTTTGGTTTTGTGGTTTTAAATTAAGTGAATTACAGTCTACATGTATAAGTGCGGTGTACATGTTCATTATTTTAATTTAATTCAGGCATTCTTTGAATAGTGACCACCTAGGCACAGTGACCGAAAAAGCATTTTTTTGGTGGTCACTCTTAACAGGTTTTACTGTAGGAAGAAAAAATGAGGAAACTGACAAACATTAACGAAACAGAATACATGCATTACAAATAACTCGTATCGCCATTCCCCAACAACAACAAAACTTGGTCATTCCAAATCACAATTGAAATTCATTAATTTGGTAATATTTTACGGACCACGATTTCATGGTTGATCAACGATGACCAACGGTTATTACCCGTTGAATTATTTTTGCAGGCATCCAGGTTATTCTCAATTTATTGCGAAAGGAAAAGACCATATAAGAAGCTAAGCGAAAACATTTCCAGATAGCATTTTCGCGCTTTCACCTTATTGTATGGCCAAACATAACTTACATTCGGCTGCGGACATATTTCACACCATTGAGATATCAACGGTATATTTGGCAAAACTTGTCATAAAAGTGGTCCATATAAACTGATTGATATATTTTTATGTAGCGAGCGTCGACTTCACAGTTCACCTGCCCCAACGTTTTCTATGGAGTAACGAAGAGTCATCTTACAGTAACACCCCATCACACAAATGCTCAATAAGTAATGGGTCATGGCTTCGGGTTCGCTATCAACTTTTTTTTATGTTATCAATCGTTGTAATGCTAAATCCTAGAGTACATTTTGCCAAATATATTTCAACCCCGTCTCCAATCGTCCTCCCCCTCCTTCTGCCATTTCTTTCTGTTGCACTTCCTGTCTACCATCGATCATGCGAAATGCATTGAAAATAACGACACCGTTCTTCAATAGGTTCATCCCAAAAAATTTCAGATAACCAGATATGGTGGCGTGGGATGATACTTTTTTAAACGCGGGAATGTTTTTTTTCCAGTTTTTCAACATATCTATTTCTGAAGATTTTTTTCAACCCCATTCACCGACCTTTCCTTTCATATAAATACACACGATGATAGGGTTGGCAGAGTTAAGGCGTGAAAACACGTTAAGTATATAAGAAGGATGCAACTTTCCCGTATGGTGTGCCGGTTAGGAAAAGCACATCTGTAACGACATCAACCCCCCGAAGTGACAGCTTGTGGTTTTTTATACATCAAGTCAAATGATGGAATAGGATATAAAAACGACCGCCATTTTTTTTTTAAAAAAAAAGATAACGAAATCCTGGTTTCAAAAAAAAATAAATAAAATCTTGCTGACAATAATTAACGTCGTATCTCGGAAGCATTTTTTAGTTGGACGAGAACATATGATCCTGCCAGCAATCACTTGCTGTCACGTCTGCTGCCATCATTGCGGTGAGTTTAATAGATTTAATGCAGTATTAATAACAATGAGGATGAGCATTGCAGTATCAATGAATATGTGAATAACGTTAAGTTAAATTTAAAGGTGCACCGAATGGTAAGTGGCAGTGACTTTCCACTTGGTATTCGTGAAATAGAAAAAAAAAGTGCAATACAGTCGAACCCGGATAAGTGAAAAAACCTGATAAATGCAAAACATTTCAAAACCCCGAACTTTTTGGGACACCCGAAAGAGCTAGCAAGAGTACGTTCAAAATATTTCCCTTTTGATTATAAAACTTATATACTGATACGCTTTAAGTCAAACGCAATATTCTGTATATTCAACCCCAGAGTCGTAGATGTATCTAAGAAATACCAGCGACAATCCTCGAGAGTCGATAAAAAATTGAAAATTTAATCCATTCCGGCACATAAAAATGGCAGGCACGTAATCGTCATAAAAGCATATTCAAAAAATTTCATTGTATGCTTTTTATGCCTTGAAAATGCGTTATATATATCTTGCTTCTCGTCTATTCGCGTTCTATAGTACAATCTCACGTCAATGCTTATTTTATTAATTTACAACGCTAGAATTTCATAACCCGGAAGTCTTATAACCGGATGCGCTGTACTTAATTATCCGGGCGTGAAATCGATAACCTGCATTTTAATACCAATGGTAAACTTTTTAATGCCCGAATGATAAAGACCTGCCTAACCGGTTCTTAATCGGACAATGAAAGCTTCAAAAATCACATAATTCCTTAGATTTAGAAACTGAGAAACGTGTAAAACTTGTTTACATTTCCGACGTGCTAGTTTTAGAACAGGCTGCAATTTTAATTCACTTTGCGGATCGCACTTTAGCAATTGGTGAAGTCACAGGGTCGCACAATTAAGGTCATCGTTGATTTCAAATCAACAATGCATTCTTTTTATACAGGGTGCGTTCACATTGAGCTTGTTTCAAGCGACTGGAAACAAGCTCAACGTGAACGCACCCATGCATAGGACTTCGCGACTCCAAAAGTGCGATTGGCGAAGCTTCTGTCTGAATACCCCACAATAATTATTGCGGCATTATAGTTTTCTGAATTTGTCCCCTTTATCTTAACAGATAATTAAAATAATTTTTTTTTGACTTACCTTTAGCTGCGCAAACTACATCTAGGTGTGGTGCAAGAAAACTAAGCTACAAACTGACACTGATGCTCAATGTAAGTACTGTTTTTGTATTTGGCCTAACCTAGATCAAATAAAGAAAGAAAAATACATTTAGTCGGCATTATCCATAATTAAAAAATAACATGAATTCATATATTATTGCAAGCCTGGAAAACGCCGAAGAGTGCGATGGGACGATGCATTAATTGTAGAAATAAAAATAGATCAATACGACCTATATAATTGCACCAATATTCTTTTCAGTAAGACGAGAGTATCCTCTTTCTATGAGAAACAAGCAGCTGTTAAAATCCATACACGCAGTATTATTTACAAGCAAGAACACTGCTAAGATTTCGCAAACCTTAAACTTTGAAAACAATTACTCCTCAACAAATGTTGCAAATGCGGAATGGCATATTTTTACGTTTCCTCGATTTTCCTCGGGGATAATTACTGATATTCGTATTATTTTAGTATTAAAAAATGAATTCGTTACTCGATGTTTCATTAATATTTAAAGATACGTAAACAATACTATACAGCCCACAGCAAAGCTGATTATATATATACCTGTTTCGCTTCTTTTTCACTAAACGTTATACATGTACAGTAGAACTCCAATTATCCGAATCGCTGAATATCCGAAACGCTTTGAAAAAATAATTTTAAGGCGAAAAAGTACATACACTGTACATGTACAATGTTCGTGTACTGCGATTCGCATTGGCTGCCCGAAAACGGATCAAGACAGTCAAACAGCTTACTTTGACCGAGATGTTCAG
>JAQGBX010002911.1:0-18749 GCA_034698745.1 Megaphyllum sjaelandicum
GCGTTGCTTTAGTAGTCCTAAAAACACCGGGAGTTGGCATACTGGAAAATCAAATAATATAATTTTACATTTGCGCAAGAAGCTAAGGAGCCACACCTTGACATCGAAAGAGCCACATCTGGCTCCGGAGCCACGGGTTGCCGACCACTGCTCTAGAAGTTAATTTTGTGACAGTGTATTTTGTGAAGGGTTGTTCAATAGATAGTTTTCAAAATTTCGGCATCAGATATAGTTAAATGCAGTGGAAGCCGCTTAATCCGATCAAAACATGCGGAGTGGAGTTTTTTCAATTTACTGCCCCTTTCGTCTTCTGGGGTTGATGTTAAGCCATTCGGAAATTGAATTCAACAGTACAAGGTCTCGATTATACTCAATTGGAAAACAGTATAATCCGGCATTTTTAATCAAATCTATTAAAATAATTCTTCTCAACTTTCTTCGTCGAAAAGCTGATTTCACTCGCTCGCTTCGTTTTCTTCAAAATTACATCGACTACGAGGATGAACGATTTTTGTCGATGCCGAGCTAGACTCCCAAGATGGTGGGGTCTTTTTTTGAATAACGCGTTCAACTAGGGTTAACATTCCCCAAAACTCCTGTCTTCCGGTAAAATTGAACGTTATTGAAGTCGTTAAAGAAATAACGTAGCGTTAACGGGTCACCTTCCGCTATCCTAAAACTATTAATTGTGAGAAGTTTGTTTTAACCTGTAGCATAGACTATAGCGAGAATACTGGGGAACTCGATCATTTGGCATATCCGAATTCGGAATTTCGTCTTAAACCAAGACATGAACGTTATTAGCCCATATCTACAGTATATACAGTAAGAAGAGAAGTTATGTGTCATTGCTTTTTTTTGTATATGCCGCAAAAACTTTTGATCTATACTCACCCGATTGCTCCCAAACTTTCCAGGGATAGGCTACTCTTCGACTACGAGGAAAAACATATATAGGGCACATTTCATCCCATCTTCACTCCCAAAAATGGCCGCCTAACAGACGAACCATGTACATTTCGTGTAATCTGAACCGTGTTTTTTCATGAAAATGCACCGGTCTAATGCCACTCACAGGGTGGCCACAGGTCAGGGAAGTCATGGAAATGTCAGGGAAATTTTCCCAAATAAAAGCATAATGCTATCCATGCATTCCTCTTCAGCTAGAGTAGACTCGTAACAAAATCTAGTGTTTTGCCAAGCTTCTCATTGCAATTGGTATTTATTTTTCATTATGACAAAAAAAATTGATATGAATCAACGAGTAAGTTTTGGTCAGTGCATTTTGAATTTTAGTCATGGAAAAGTCAGGGAAATTTAAAATGAAAATGGTGTGACCACCCTGACTGTATACTCGTGAAACTGAGGGCTTGCGTGCATGCTACATGTATAGTTTACTTTGAACCCGATGTCCTTTTAGCGGCCATCGCACCAATGCGTTCGTTCGTTCGTCTCATGGCATGGCTGCAGCGTGAGTTTGATCGTCGAACCCTCTGCGCTTCCTATTTGAATTGTAACGGAAGCTAAGCAAGAAAACATCTTCGTCTCGTGTACCAATGATGGTTTTCTGTCTTTCTCGGTTAATAAGATCCATTAGCAGAAGCTGCAGCAGCGAGAGACAGAGAAAACAAATGGCACATTGCACTCTCTCTCTCTCTCTTCTGTATAGTTCTAGTATACGTGTATAGTACTATGCAGCTATAGGACACGACGACAGAAGATGACGACGTTTGCCAACTTTTTCTAGAAGACTTTTAGCGGCCCTCCTAAAGCGCGCTGCTGACTGACAGCCCAATGGTCAATTTTCCCTTTTGTGACCCGAGTCCGAGGGAGGGTGGATCCTGCACTTGACAACGTCCGATAACAACCGAGAGTAATGAAGTAACTGCTCCGTTGCCATTAATTCCGCGACTGTAATGGGCTAGTCACCGGGAGAAAAACGCTTTTTATGGTTCGTGGTAATGAGCCAAAACACGGGACTGACCATTCTCTCCCAAGCGCAGTTTTTTGCGGTAAAAAAAATATAAGACTTACCCCATTGTTGGAGAATTCGTATTAAGGGTAATGGGAGCATACTGACTGTATGGCGTCGCTAAAAGTACAGAAATGTGACGTCAACTGCACCATGCTTAAGTTTATTTAATAAATTTACTGACGAAACAAAGCCCATGATGGCTCTTCAGCCATCCGGAAACTGAGATGTAGCGATTCGGCTTTGAAAGCTTGATGGAAGGATTCTGACGTCATTACGATGAATGTGACATTAAAACGATTGGAGGAGTCTGACGTCATTACGATGGATGGATTCTGACGTCATTACGATGGATGGATTCTGACGTCATTACGATGGAATGATTCTTGCGTCATTACGATGGAAAGTGTCCGACGTCAATACGGTGGATTACGATAGCGTCATTACGCCATTACCACTAAAATACTTAAACATCCATCCCATATATCAGTATATAGCATTCCCTGATTTTTCAAAAAACAAAACAATTCGTTAATTTATTCCTGGGGATCTTAAGATGAAAATGATACCGCGTTTGTTTTTATCATGATTCAGGGAACCCCCATAACTGGAAAAGTCAGGGACTCGAACATGTCTTGAAAATTCAGGGAGAAGTCAGGGAAGAATGGCTCGTTTTGAAAAAGTCAGGGAGAAGTCAGGGAAGAATGGCTCGTTTTGAAAAAGTCAGGGAAATTAATGCTTCTACAATCTACATGGTTAACTCGGGCCCATTTTATGAGTAAAAGTTTGCAAAATTTTCCACGTTTTTCGAGTACAAATTTACAAAATTCGCTACGTTTTCCGATGACAAAATGGAAAATTTCCAACCTTTTCAGAGTACACATTTGCAAAAAATGTCCACGTTTTTTTAAACATTTTTAAAGTTTTCCATGTTAATTTACAAAACGGTCATTAGTAAATTTTGCAAGATAGGTAAATTTTTGACATTGCCATTTGGTAAGGGATTTTTTTTTAAGCCTGGAAAAGTCAGGAAAGTTGAAAATGAAATTTCCGGGGGAACCCCGTGACTTAAATTTGCTCTTGATTTCCATAAGAGACTTTTCGCGATCGAGTTTCAGTCATGTAACACGTTAACACCCAATAACTACACGCGTAACGTCAAATTACACATAAACGTGTTCGTTAAACAACTTAAACGTTAAATGTTTTTAAGCACGTTTTTTTTTTCCTGTACGGGTAAAAATACATTGGAAGATATCTTTCTAAACATATACGGTATGGCTCTTTAATGCGTACTATCGAATTCGATAAGTTGGATCAAAATGATATCGTGATTGGCAAAGTATATCCCTATGATGCTATAATCCAAAATAATCGGATTACGATTGTTACGCGTCTCTTGTTTTTTTATTTTTATACGCTATATTCGGATGCGTAATCCAACTTCCTTTCGACGGTAGCGCCTCTGGCGGTGGTTCCGCACGGCGCTGCGTTGGCCCGAGCGTCGTTATTCATCTGGTCGTCGCCGCCATCTTGGTCCATTCCTCGGGCAATGTGTTTGCCTCTTTTTCAATACACCGGAGGAGGAGTGTTTGATTTGGTCGCATTTTTCGGAAGCGGTCGTTATAGATCATCGGATTGATGCACGCTGCGGTGGATGGCTCTGCCATGGACTGCTGCTAACAAATGGCCGTGTTGTGCTCTCGATGGCTGCCACGGACTGCTACCTGATTGATCGTGCTCTGATGGAATCCAATAACCTGGGTAATTGCCTAAGGGAGGATCCACTCCTTTGACAGGGAAAAGAGGACTGCTCCATCAGCCATGGACGATGATGATGATGAAAAACTAACTCTTGCATTGGTCATTCGCTTCTTCTTATTTCGTGGCAGAAACGACTAAGGAATTGTGCCCTTGTTTTCTCCTAATTTGTAACGAAGGTTATTTATTATTCGAGGCAATGGTATCCCGAGAATCTGAGCTGATGCGATATTCGTAAATCGCTTTTAAGACGATATCGTACAGTTCGGATTCGAAATGCCCGCGAATTGTTACGTACACGTGTATCGATAACCTCTAAAGGCTACCCCCAGACCTGAAAAATGTGGAAAAGTCGGGGAAACTTAACGTATCGGTGTTGTACAAATCGGAAATTAATGCTTCTAAATTGGCTCGGGGTTCATTTGTAAAATTGTCAAATTTACAGAATTTTCAATATGCAGTAAAACCTCGATTTTATGACCTAATTGGGACCGGAAGTGGTTCATATAATCGCAAAGTTCATAAAATCTAGAAATGGAAACGCATGCAGGTTACGTGCTGATGAGTTCATATAATAGAGGTCCATAAAATCGAGCTTTTACTGTAGTTTAAGAGGACAATTTTTTAAAGTTTTCAACAGTTTCAGAGGACAAATTTTTAGACATTTTCAACAGTTTCCGTGGACAAATTTTTAAAATTTTTCAACAGTTTCCGTGGACAAATTTTTGGACAAATTTTTAGAAGTTTTCAACAGTTTACGAGGACAAATTTTTAGAAATTTTCAACAGTTTCCGTGGACAAATTTTTAAAGTTTTCAACAGTTTCCGAGAACAAATTATTAGAAATTTTCGACAGTTTCCGAGGACAAATCTACGAAACATTCAACATTTTCTGAAGACAAATTTTCCAAATTTTCTCACGCTTATGTTCCATATATAACAAATATTTTCATTTTTTCCATATGGGATAAATGAGGACACTGCAGGCTTGCCGTGATTTTCCCCCTAATCTGCTATACTTCAAACATATATAGGAACAAAAAATAGACATAGTTCATAAGGCAATTTGTGTCATTGTTTTGCCACCTGACTCGTATTTTTGTAGAGGCAAAAATACTTGTTGCTTAGCAACTTTAGGCGTATAGTTTAGTGGCTTTTTTGTTTGTTGCAAAACATATCCGAGCACAATTGCGCTGGCTAGGCTCCTATTGATTGGAGGGGGATTCGCCTTTTATAATAGCGTAGGGGAAAATCCTGAATAATTGATGATTGCCGAATTGTTCAAAAAATGCTCACAAAAGTTTCGCCGTTTTTGTTTCCTGCTTTTGGGCGAGTTTCGAATTGCAGGTAAAAAATTGCAATATACTGTATACCCGAGCATTTTTTTCGCAACAGTTTTTTGGGTACTTGTGTGTTAGCTCGACTACCGATTCAGGAAAGCATCGAAGCTATGCAGGGAAACATACTTCGACTTCACTCAACTATACATGTAATAATCCATTAAAATAACAAATATTAGTGGCTCATGCAGTGAAATAAACGCCAGTAACCGTTTCTGGCGGCCCACTTACAATCACTAATAGCGTGCCAAAAATCAAAATGCCAGTGTGTTTTTCTGCATAGCTTCGATGCTTTCCGGGATCGGTAGTCGAGCTAACACACAAGTACCGTATTGGGTCATCAGTTATTTGAGCTTTTTATCCCACTCTGATCTCATAGAGTACCCTTGGACCTGGGAAACCTGAAAAATTTAGGGTACTTGAAAATGTGTTTGGAAGTCAGGGAGAAGGGCTTATTTTGAAAAAGTCAGGGAAATTCAAGGGAGTCATGCTGTTGCGATCCAAAATGAATGCTTCTACACTGCATGGTTATTTTCCAAATAGAAATGTGCAATATTTTCGACGTTTTACTAGTATAAATTAGAAAACTTTTCCAGGTTTTCCTAGTAGAAATTTGAAAAAATATCCGTATTTTCCGAGTTGGCCTATTTAGATTGGCAAAATATTCCATTTTTCCGAGCACAAATTTGCAAAATTTTCCACGTTTTCCGAGTAGAAATTTACAAAAGTTATCCACGTTTTCCGACTACAAATTAGAAAAATTGCCCACGTTTTCAGAGTACAAATTTTCACAATTCTCTAGATTTTCCGAGTCTATATATACTATAATTTTCCACATTTTCCGAGGACAAAATTGCAAAGTTTCTCACTTTAACCGAGCACAAATTTTAACATTTTCCGAACAGAATAGTTTCCTATTTTATAAAATACTCATGCATTTTTTTTTAAATTTCTAGAAAAACATTTCCATGTTATTTATCAAAATTGTCGTCAGTACATTTTTAAAAAAAATATTTTCCAGTTTCAATTTTAAAAAATGTTAATTTTTCACGTTGTCATTGGTCAGGGAGATTTTTTTTAAACCTGGAAAAGTCAGGAAAGTTGAAAATGAAATTTCAGGGGAAACCCTGTAATAGGTAACGAAGGGAAATGAGATACTGCAAGTATAGGAAATGAGTTTCATGAGCGTTTTCAAATTTCAACACGTGGGCTTCCTATTAAAAATAACTAAAACTAAGCAAAAATATTTGGTTAAAAATAAGGAATATTTCGTCTAAATATAGAAGAATTATTTAACAAAAAAAAATTAAGATTGAAAAATGCCAAAAGCGTAAATTTAAAAAAAATGATCCAAGATGGTCGTTATTTGGCGCGAAACTGTGTCCGACAGTCCGACTGACCGTCGTATAAGAGTCCGAATTTGTCCGCGGCTGCAGTTTTAATTCGTGGCTGGAGCTGTAGCTAGCTCTCACTCGGTTCGTAATGGATATTTAGATGGGTAATTAGCGAACGAACCGCACATTGGTGGTTTTAGAGGAGATAAGATTTGATTAAGGGAAAAGGAAAAGTTTTCCCGCAGCCTTCCTTCCATATGTCGCAGCCCCGACACGCGGGAGTCTCGCCCGTCGTACAGCAATCGCATCGGAGTGGAAAGGAAGAATAATGGCCATTCCGTTTCGGACATGGAAGCCGGACGAGAAATTGGTGATTATGGCCGTTCCTAGACGACATTTGGCTGAATTTAGTGAGAGAAGTTAATGGAAGGTGGACGACGAACTTAAGACGAGACCCATGGCAAATGGTCAGTTGCATGGTCGGAGTGAAGAATGGAATGGAAAAGGGAAATAGCCGCTGCTGTTGCGTTTGGCCGACGCAATAAATGGCCTGCGAGGGATTTTTATTTGTCCGAACTGACCAAAATTGCGACGGCCTTATTTGGTCACGGGCTGGCGGCTCAAAAAAAAAACCAGTCGTTGCGAGGGTTTCCATCACGTGATACTTCCTGTTGACAGAGGTTCCGGCGGATTAATTAATTTTATATAGGGTTATAGTTAGCCGCGCTTTTAATGCCTCTCCGCGGAATTGGGATGACGCCATCGTCGCTATTTTACGCCGTACGTCCTATCGACGCATCTACCGGCAGATGGCACTGCTGCAGTGCCCGATTTCCGCCGGGCGGAATTCTGCTGGTGGCAGATGGCGCTGTAGTTGGCCGGTTTGCTAAGTTCATCTTGACAGATGGCGCTACGAATCGTCTTCCAGAAATGGACTCCGTATGGTGGCATATTAGTTGGTAAAATTGAAAATTGATTCCGCATTCGAAAGATGCCGTGTTATACGTTGTTACTGCAGTGTGGCCACAGGTGAGGGAAGGCAGATAAACGTCAGGGGGGGGGGGGGGAGAGGGGGAGGAAAGTGGTCATGGAAGTCATGGAAATGTCAGAGAAATTGATGAGTATAGTCAGGGAAATTTTCCCAAATAAAAGCAAAATGCTATTTGTGCACTCAAGTCTGCTATCAGCTCCATCCCCAACCCTCTTCAGCTAGACTCGGAACAAAATCTAGTGTTTTGCCAAGTTTTTTTTTGGATTTTTTTGGATTTTAGTCAGGGAAATTTAAAATTTTGTGGCCACCCTGTATAGATAACTGTTTAAAATTTTGTAAATTTGTCCTCGGAAACTGTTTAAACTTTTCAAATTTATACTGAAAAAAATGTAAAAACTTTACAAATGGGTCCTGCGCCCACGCATATTTGGATCTTGATAGCACGAATACATCGAATTTCCCTAACTTTTTAAAAACTAAGTCATTCTTCTCCGACTTTTCCAAGTTTTCCAGGTGTGGGGGAACCCTGACGTATAATTAATTTCTAACACCGTTTTAAGAATGTTTCGGTACTTTTCGGTGAGGATGGACACCGTTTCGGTCACCTTCAAGAAGGAGCCAGCGCCCTAGCGGCCATATAGCGAAACGTGATGGCGACATAGCGTATATCGTGGCCACGGCCTCGCAGTCACCTAGATGGACAATTTGCTGGCTCTGATGAAAGAAACCTTTAAAAAAAAGGGCAGGCAGTGCGGGCTTATAATACGGCGCGGAAAAGTCCCATCGCTATCATAAATTTGGCGAGAAACATGGTGAAAGTATTGGTAATTGCTGGAATGTTCTTTATGTTGGCATTAGCGGAAAAGCAGAAAAAAAAGCAACGCAACGTACGACGCAAACACTAACCGAGAGAGAAAAAGTTTGGCCTCTAGAAAGAAGAAGAAGAAGAAGAAGAAGATGTAGGCTTTAATAAAAGGATTATTCGCATCGAGCCTCATTGCCAACTCGCAAAATTGCCTACCGGTATTTCATTAATTCAACCTGAGGCCTATATAATTCATCAACGGTGGCGCCCGACTAAATCGAGATAAAAAACCCGAAAACATTGGAGCGACTAATTTGCGAATAATTTCGAGTTCCCAGCCAGCACTTTCGCAACCTGAAAACTGCCCCACGGAGCGCATTAACCTCCTTCCGAAACAGATTCAAAAAATCTTATTTCGCGCGATATTCGGGGCCCCGGCCTTTAATGGCGATCCCAAATTGCACTCACCTTAAAGGGAATGAATTCTAACTCGGCTGATTCGTATAAGGGGTCCTTCAAAAAGGACGTCCAGCAAAATTTACTTGAAATTGCACTCCCCCCTAACCCCTGTCCGGTCAATCAGGAACGCCCTCCCCCCCCCCATTCGGACGTCCGAAACTTCAAAAACCAAATTGTATTCGGAAAATTTTTAAAGTTTTGCAAATTTGTTTGCAGGAAAACGTAAAGTTTGTACTCGGAAAACGTTGAGAATTTTGCTAATTTAATGTCCTCAGAATCTGCATGTTGGAAATTTTACGAATCTATATACTCGAAAAAAGTTGAAAATGTTGCAAATTTGTCTTTTTAGAAAACGTGCAAAAATTTCTAAAGATGTTCTCGAAAATGGTTTAAAATTTTGCGAGTTTTTGTAAAATTTGAAAGTTAGCAATGATTATGGACACCACATGTACATGTATATCTCACACCATAATGGACCCAATATAATAATATAATAATAATAAAGTTTATTCAATTCAATATTGAAAAGGAATGGACAGGTTTACAGAGGGAAACACATCCAACCTAGGTTAAAAAGTCAAATTCACATAGTCCTACTAGCTTAGACAGTTGGGACTCAAAACTGTGGATAGAGGCGGCTGAGACCAATGCAGCGGGAAGCTTCTTCCATATACGACAGAGTACCTCCAGTCCTGAAAAACCTGGAAAAATCAGAGAACTTTAAAGCTCCGGGTCCATTCAGGGTTCCCAGTACAAATTTGCCAAAATTTTCATTTTACTCGAGCCTATAAACTCAATATTATCAACCTTTTCCGAGGACATCTTTGCAAATTTTTCCAAGGTTTACTGAGGACAAATTTGCACGATTTTCACGTTTAAGCAAGTACAATTAATTTTCAACAGTTTCCGAGGAGAAATGTGCAAAATTTCCAACAGATTCTGAGGACAAATTGGCAAAATTTGCCCACCGCCTCTATCTATTCAGAATACAAAATGTACGTTTCCAGAGTACAATTTCGCAAAACTTTCACAATTTTCCGAATGTTTTTTTTTTAAGTTTCGGACTTTCGAATGGGGGGAGGTGGTCTTGATTGACCCGGACGTCCTTTTTGAATAGACCCTAAGCTCGCTCATGATTTTCTTAAGAAATCTTAAGAGTTTAATTAAAACTGGGACAGATTCGTCTTCTTGGATTGACCAAAACATACATTGTACACGCAAGTACCTTTTTGGTACGAATTGCACTTACCGGTATTTCGCCGGCCATGCCCACCGGTCAGAGGGGCGCTAAATTCGTAAGAAACGCTGTAGGCTGTGAGTCGCCCACGTGGAGAGGTGCCCACGGGCGGAAGTTCGTCCATTTTGGCGTCTACGCCTACGAAATAGAGCAAAGCCAGATCTCGGTTGCACATTACACAGGATATTGGCATTTAGCAGATAATTACACAACCGTCTCAATTTCAGGCAATGGCTGCGGAGGTACATTAAAGCACATCAATGACCTTAGAAATTGCGGGATTTGCTGGAAATTGTCCAGACGGAGGAGAAACGAGTGGCCCCATTGTTTCCACTTTTATTTGTTGCGAGTTTCACTTTTTTTTTCTTCTTTTCTTATACTCTTCTTCGTTGCAACAGGCTATTATATCGTCTTATTCAGGCGCTGACTGAATTAAAAACCGTTGCAACGATGATATTTCTTTTTTCTGATTTCATTAAGAGCGTGCATAAAGCTCCCGAAGTTAGCGTCGTAAATTATACCTACTCTCGTCAGTAATGGTGATGGTAACGAGTAATGACGCCCGCCAGATGGCCTCCCTGCATGTATGGTTTGTTGATTCCCACCGTTACATCGAAAGGGTACCTCCAGACCTAGAAAACCTGGAAAAGTCGGGGAAATTGGAAAAGTCAGGGAAGAATGCCTTATTTTTGAAAAAATCATGGAAATTCAACGTATACGGTCATGTTGTCGCAATCTTAAAGTAATGCCTTTTATTTAATTACACGGTTAGTTCAGCCCCAATTTTCCGAGTAAAAATTTGCAAGATTTACGTTTTCCAAGTACAAATTTTCAAAATTCTCCACGTTTTCCTAGTACAAATTTTCAAAATTCTCCACGTTTTCCTAGTACAAATTTTCAAAATTCTCCACGTTTTCCGAGTACGAATTTGCAAAATTCTTCTCGTTTTCCGAATACTAAATTGTCAAATTTTTAAATATTTTTCATGCAGATATTTTTAAATTTGTTGTTACACCCCCTACCACATGGTATTTATTTACTGATAGTAGGGTACTGAGTTGAATTGAATTGAATTTGAATTGAATTGTTTTATGTTAATTTTCAACATTGTCATGATTGTTCGAGGACTGTCGTTGCAATATTATACGTATAGGGGTTAACGTAATGTAATCCCCGGTGGCAGCGAGTCGTATTGAAACTATTCGCTAATCAGTCATTTCATCGTCATTTGTTATTTTTGAATAACGTTTTCGACTTCTTCCCGTAAACTTTAACGCTATTGAAGACGTTAAAGAAATAACGTAGCGGTAACACTGTCCTACGCTAATACGCTATCCTAAAACTACTGTCCGAGCATTCGCAGTAGCCGAAAATGTGTACAGTCGAACCTAAATAACTAGAAACCCGGTTAGTGAATACATTTGATAAATGCAAAACATTTCAAAGCTCCGAGCTTTTTGAATGCGTTTTCTTTGTTATATAAAACCCAATAACTGAAATTCTCCTAAATAGAAAATCGGCTATGTGGCAATTATTTCCAAACCTCTTGTGCAGCTTTAGTGTAGACCTACAGTAAAACCTGTTAAGAGTGACCACCAAAAAAATGCTATGTTGGTCACTGTACACAGGTGGTCCCTATACAAAGAATGCCTGAATTAAGTTAAAATAATGAAGATGTACACTGCACTAGCTTTTACATGTAGACTGTAATACACGAAGTAGGAGCTTTCTCCTAAAAATGGGCTTGACCCCCCTACCATATGGCATTTAATTGCTGTCTGTAGGGTACTGAGTTGAATTGAATTGAAAAAACCACGAAACCAAAAAAGTACAGTCAGAATCATCTTGTCCAAAGGGTAAAGCAAGATGTAACGTGACTCATCCGTTATCTGGTCTCTTTTTTAGATACATTGGCAATGCAAAAATTGCAAGAAAAACAACACGCACTGGTCACTGTACACAATAGACAGGTGGTCACTGGTCACTATACAGAGAAATGTAATGAAGGAAATGTACACTAGAAAAAACAATACACTAAAAAGTGGTCACAATTCAAAGGTGGTCACGTTTCCTGGTTTTGCTGTACGTTTATTTGTTAAAAAGCCTTGGTTATACATTGTTTTTTATCAATAATTTCTCTTCTAAGAGATTTAAGTTACGCCGTATTTGATTAATCTGGACAGAAACTGATCTAATTTAAGCGCATCAGGCAAAAAACCGTCAAGTGAAATAAACGGATAAGTGGAATTTTTTCCGATGACGGGTCGATTTTCACATATTAGGTTTTGATTGTAATTCATTCGTCCATATACCCCCCTCCTTATAGGACGTGGACTGGGAATGAGTTTGTATACTACTACGAGCTATTCGTGTAAAGCGAGGTGCCACAGAGCGTAATATGCATCGTGTATGTGGCGATTGCGGTCATTTTGAAAAGCATTTAGTGTCGTATGTGGGCCGAGAATTTGTGTGTGGAAGGGGGACGTTTAGTATGTAGCAAATGGCTCGCTTACCAATTTCTTTAGGCGCTCTTTTAGTCGCCGGATTAGAAGCGGTGGATTATTGCTAATTAAAGTAGCCATAAATGCCATCATAGAACACGACATAAACCATTAATTGCTTTTTAAGTGGGATGTAATGAATGTTAAAATGACACGAGTGCTCGGCGAGACAATGATCTCTCTTCTTCTTTCCGTTAGATACGGCCATTCCTCCCCTCTTAATTTCCTCCTACGTATACATATTCTGTTTTCTTATACGGTATTGAAACGCTTTTGGCGATTAAGATCCCTCTACGAAACGTAACTCATTATGACACCTGCCATTCTTCGGAAGGCGTCATCTTCTTGTTAGCGCAACAGGATTTCCGATCGGCATAATTGGCCATTGTAAAACGCGCGATATGGCCATCTTTAATTTCTGATTTATTTAGGAAGAATGGCTCTACTGTTGCATACTGTTAGGATGACCTACTACTAATTCGGGTGGAAAAAGTCAAACGTAACGTTGTATTGTAACGTTGGTGAGTTCCATCGTCCTAAGTGACCTTATTTTTTGAGGTCGTGGATACGATGATCGACGAATACGACTGAGTGCCACCCATGCGGATCTGGAAAACCTGGAAAAGTCAGGGGAGAATGACTTTTTTCGAAAACGTCAGGGAAATTCGAAGTATTAATGTTGTCACAATCCAAATGTAATGCTTTTGCGTGGTTGGCTCAGGGCCCGTTTGCACACTTTTAAATTTTCCAGTACAAATTTGGAAAATTGTCAACCATTTCTGAAGACAAATTTGTAAAATTGTCAACGGTTTCCAGGGCAAACTTGACAAATGTTCCCCTTTTTCAGAGTACAAATTTGAAAACTTTTCAAAGGTTGGCAATGAAAAATTTGCAACATTTTCCACGTTTTACTATCACAAATTTACATAATTTTCCACGTTTTACTATCATAAATTTACATAATTTTCCACGTTTTATTATCACAAATTTACATAATTTTCCACGTTTTACTATAGCACAAATTTACATTACATGATTTTCAACTTTTCGAGTACAGATTTGTAAAGTTTTCAACAGCTTCCAATTAGAAATTTGCAACACATTCTGAGGGCAAATTTCCAAAATGTACGTTTTCCGAATACGAAATGTTTTACGTTATTTTTCGAAATTGACGTTATAGTTAACTTAGCTGAAAATTGTAAGTTATCCCGCATAAAGTTTGCAAAATCGTGGGTAACATTGGCATATACGGATGTCAATTTCTGCCAATTGTTTAATTTTTTTTCGTAAATTGTTTCGATAATTTTTTTTTTCATTAGTTTTTTTTTCCATAAACAACTCTGGAAAGAAGTAGCAGCAGGAAGTTCCTCCAGCTGCAACGTTGATGTATAGCTTAACGAAGCATTGTGCAACTGGCTTTTAAGAGTAAATTAAGACTTCCCTCAACGATTTTAGGCATAGAGGGGAGACGCCCTGTTAATTCCTCATTCAGTAATAGTTGCAGCTAAGCTATGATTACTGCTGGTATAATGAGCGCTGCGCTGTATTCAATTTATAATTTCAGTTATTTAGTCTGAGTTATAGAAACCCACCTGTGACCCGCATACTCACGAGGGTTATTACATTTCCAAATTGTTTTTTATCGTGTCGGTTAGATTTCATTACGACTTGGTTCGCTTCCGATTACTTCCACGTTTTCATCCGCCCATCCAATTGCTTTTCATCGTATTAATGTCAATATTTCTTTAGTCTAGGAGAATTTTTTAAAAAAAAATATATATATATATATATAAAAATAGTCGTGCATGCGTGCTTCGATAAAACCTCCGTGCGTGGGCCTCTGCTTAAATTTGGCTTTAAGTATAGTTTATACAAAATTTATTTTTTTCAACTGATTCCGCGATGATTATCGTTTAATTGATAAGGGTGCCTCCAGACCTTGAAAATCTGCAAAAGTCGGGGAACTTGAAAATGCCTGGAAAAGTCAGCGAAGAATAACGTATTTTGAAAAGTTAGGGAATAACGGGTTAACAGGGTTCCCCTAGACCCAGAAAACCTGGAAGTCAGGGAACTTGAAAAGTATCTGGAAAAGTCAGGGATGTATGGTTTATGTTGAAAAAGTCATTGGGATCCAAAATTAATACTTCTACATGGTTACCTCAGGGCTCATTTTCCGAGAAGAAATTTTGAAAATTTTTCATATTTTCGGAATATTAATTTGAAAAAATTTCCACGTTCCTGAGTTCAAATTTGCAAAATTCTCTAGATTTTCAAAGTACAAATTTTCCTCATTTTCCGTGGAGAAAGTTGCAAATTTTCCACCTTTTTCGGGGTCAAAATTGCAAAATTTCCCACTTTTTCCGAGCACAAATTTCCAACATTTACCGAATACAAAATTGTCACATTTTAAAAAAATTTCATGCAATTTTTTTAATTTTTTTTTTAAAAATTTAAAAAAAATTTCATGTTAATTTTCAAAATTGTCGTTTGTAAATTTAAAAAAACATTTTCCAGTGTCAATTTTGGAAAATGTCTATTTTTCCCGTTGTCATTGGCCAGGAATTTTTTTTTAAATCTGGAAAAGTCAGGAAAGTTGAAAATGAAATATCTGGGGAACCCTGTTTGAGAAGTCAGGGAATAACGGGGTAATATTTTCTGAAACTGTCTTCCGTAAAATTAAACGTTATCGAAGACGTTAGAGAAATAACGTATAGCGTTAACGGGTCGACCTACGCTATCCTTAAACTCTCCTCGTTACGGGGATTGGAGCCTATGACGACGGTTACGCGTAATCTAAACACAGTTTCCAACATAGAGGAAATAAACTCGGATAGTTTCCCTAAATGCACGAATGCGTACCACGTGATGGTGGGTTCGTTAGGTTATAATTTATTACAAAAGCGTGACCGTAATTTTTTTCAATTATCCCGTATACTTAACAGAGTATGATTCTCATTTGGCTCTGCCTGGATCGTATACTCGGCTATGGTCGTTGCATTAGCGATGCCTGGTTTCTTCGATGAATTACAGACTCTGAAGGAGAAAAAAAGCCATCGAAAGGAAAACCACTACATATATATATTTATATATGGTATATAAGTAGAGTGAGAGAGAGAAATAGTTGATGAAAGCGTATAGAGAGCGACGACATGCTTCATGTATTACCCACATTAGCTGTATGGCTATTCATTTATTAGATGTGTATTCCCAGCACATGGCCATAGCTGGCGTCGAGGCTTCTCACGATATATGTACGTACAAAAAGCATTTGCTCCACTTTTTCTCCCCGTTTTATACAGGGTGTGCCGCCGAAAAAATGGATTAAGTCCATTCTTGGCATTATTATTACCTAATAATTGAAGAAGGGATTCGGATTTTCACTACCGAAATTAATATATTTAATTTAGCTTGAAATAAATACTGTAAAACCTGGAAAAGTGACCATCTTTGAATGGTGACCACATTTTAGTGTTTGGTTTTTTTTCTATAGTGTACATTTCCTTCTTAAAAATTCTCTGTATAGTGACCAGTGACCACCTGTCTTTTGTGTACAGTGACCAGTGTGTGTAGTGTTTTTGGCAATTTTTACATTGCTTCACGTTACATTTTGCTTTAACCCTTGGACGTGAAGATTTTGTACACTGTACTTTTTTGGTTTGGAGTTTTTTACTACGTGTATTACAGTCTACATGTATGAGTGCAACATGTACATAATCATTCTTTTAATTTAATTCAGGCATTCTTTGTATAGTGACCACCTGTGTACAGTGACCAACATAGCATTTTTTTGGAGGTCACTCTTAACAGGTTTTATTATACATCGTGAGTCGGGTAACACGGACCAACTATGGCCACCCCTCCTCGATATCGGCCACCGTTCAGTGTTTGGTTGCTGTTCATAAAATTGCCATTTTTGGACACCCCCTATGGAAGTAAAAATTATTTTAACTTAAATTTAGGGTAGATTTGGTGCAGCTTTGGTCAGCTACAAACACGAGCTACCCTAACCTTTTTTATCTAAATTTTGACGCGATCTAAACTAAATTAACGTGAAATATGTGCTCATCTACTCTACCCTGAATCAACGTTAAGTTAGCAATTTGTATCACTCTACCCTAAATTAACACGACGTATGAGGTAATCTTTCCCGAAATTAACGTTAAACTATCAATAATTCCCAATTTACCCTAAAGAAACGTTAATTTTGAGATGATATACCCTAAATTAAGGTTAAAATAACAATTTTAACTTCCATTAGTTCCCCCACAAATGCCATTTTACAGAAAAGCTACCAAACACTGCATGGTGACCGACATCGAGCTATTGATCCGTGTTACCTGACTCGCACTGTAATAACCCGCTAGTTATTTAGTGAAATAACTCGTTCGTCCGTAAAACAAATACTAATAATGGCGCAAAATTGCGTCGATTATACAGTACATATAGAACAGGGAATTTAACCTCCAGACCTACAAAACTTGAAAAAGTCTGGGAATTAAGAATAACTTATTTTGAAAAAGTCATGTTGTCACTATCCAAAATTAATACGCACACACCTTGTATGTGGTTAGCAACAGTTTCCGAGTACAATTTTTTTCACATTTATTAAGTACAAATTTGCAAACCTTTATACATTTCACGATTATAAAATTGTCAGATTTTCAAAAAAAAATTTCATGTTAATTTTTTTTTTTAAATTCGTCTACGTTATTATTGAACATTTTTAAAAATTGATCATTTGTAAATTTTGCAAAATATTGCCCGCGTGTCGATTTTGCAAAGTCGTGGATTACATTGGCATACGGTATGTTAATTTTTGACATTGTCATTGGTCAGTGAATTTCTTTAAAAGCCTGGAAAAGCCAGAGAAGTTGTAAATGAAATGTCTGGGAGAACCCAAGTACTCGATATTAGTTCCGTCGTAAATTTATGCAAAGTTTATACGTAAAGTAAATTTACGTATGCGCTATTAATACTATTGGCGGCACAGCGCACTTCTAGATCCATGCTGCAAATACACGCAATGTGCAAAAATCCTAAGTATAAGTTCCAACGATTGAATGCGGAAATGTACAACTCCTTCCATATATAGTACATTAATCGTTTTAAAATTAAGTGATATTAATGTTCCAAATTTTAAGGCAAATGTAATATATATATATGGAAGGAATTGCACATTTCCGCATTCATTCGTTAGAACTTATACTTAGGATTTTTGCACATTGCGTGTTATAACTGTAAAATGAATGAAAAAATTTGGAACGTTTAAAATTTTTAAAACGAATGTACCGAAGGAGTTGTACATTTCCGCATTTATTGGTTGGAACTTATACTTGGGATCTTTGCACATTGCGTGTAATTGCAGCTTGGATCTATAAATGCACTGTCTACACGGTGTGCCGTCAATAGTATTAATAGCTTATACTTTTCAAAAGATAAAATAGATATTTAGTCGTCAACTACAATTCTGTACATGTGTGTACATAGCGAGTCGAATGCAATCCTTATTTCAGACACTCTCGTCCGACGTCGATATGTACTATCGATTTTTGTCAAATTTCGCGTTTTACCTCGCAACCGTCGAGAATTCTTTACGCAATCTTACGTCGGATGAATGTTTCAGTTTTACAGACAAAATATTCGGTTTTTTGTTTAAAAAAATCGAGACCGAGCCATGACGCTCTCGGCTCTGTTAAAGGAGCAACTCTCTTAAAACTACACGCCTTTAAGTTGGTGCTTCGGAAGTTTTTGTAGAGAAAAATGAAATTTTTGTAGAGAAATAATCGTAAACGTCATCTATTATTAAAAATAATTTCCATTTTGGGAGATGCATTTTTTGCCATGGTTCTGGCAGCGAGTGTAGTGCCTCGTTCAAATACCGTTTAAGCCAAAGACTGACTTTTGTCCGTCCATTTCCGAAGTTTTCAATCCACTTTTAGACCGAACGTTTAGACATTACTCGGACCTTAAACATTTCACACTTTTCCGCTCCTAAAATTCATTCAAAAGTTTAAAAAAAACGCTTCTGAGAAACTATCTCCTCGGAGCCCATCTTTAGTCGGGTACACACCAAACCAAACCTAAAACGGGGTGGCCACAGGTCAGGGAAGTCAGGGAGAAAAAAGCAGTCATGGAAGTCATGGAAATGTCAGGGAAATTTTTCCAAATAAAAGCAAAATGTAATCCAATTGCACTCAGTCTGCTAACAGCTCCATCCCCAATCCTCTTCAGTTAGACTCGTAACAAAATCTAGTGTTTTGCCAATTAAGCTTATCATTGCAATTGTTATTTTATTTTTCACTAGCTGTGCCCGGCCACGCGTTGCTGTGGCTTAGTCTAGTGATTCCCTC
>JAQGBX010002912.1:0-18742 GCA_034698745.1 Megaphyllum sjaelandicum
CACATGAACATGAGCACCAATATGAACATGCCAGCGACGAAATGTATCGCACGTTTAAAAAATAGCATGCTCTTGATTGAAACGTCGTGATTCGGTTCATGAAAAGCAGCCTTTGTTTGCATCAATCTTCATAAGAAAAGTTACATTCATATTTTACTTCAAGATAGTATACGTGTATATCAAAACAAAGAAGAAAATGCAGAGCACGCGCTGTTTTGAACTATTCAATAATGCATGTTCTTTGGATCTGTTTCAAGGTGACATGAAAATGGCATCTTTATGCTCCCTTCTTCCTAGCTCAGTGCTCTATCTTGAGTCGGTTTCGCTGACAGAAGGGAGGATAGAGCACCCCCCAAACATGTTGACAGTCTTCAGCTGTCATATTCCGTACGCGCGCAAAGTTTATCAGTCATGACAAGCTTTTAAGCATCTTAATTAAGCCGGTTGATGCCATTTTTCAAAGTTGGTTCACGATTTAGAATTTTTGATAACACGATTCTATAGTCATTAAATCATAGCATGCGTTTGTTTACGCCGCACCGTAGAGAAGTTAGTGATGAAATCACGGGTAATTTACAGCTGAAACAGCACGCGGCTATAAATAATTGCGTAGATTTAATCTGCTTACAAATAGAAAAATAAGCGGAGTAAAGTTATGCTAGGTGACGATAATTTAATAAAAATAAGTAGGGGAATACACGATTAAACGCGCCATCCGTGGCTTCCAGTCGATGGGTGTACGAGCAAACTGTACTTAGAATTGCAATCAGTTAAAATTGTCATGGATATTTGCGTTATCTGAATATTGCATTAACTTAAATAAAGTCAACATGATGTCCTACTTAAGAGTTGGGTCCACTTCCGTGCACTCAGCGGACATCAGTTGCGTCAATGGTGCTTAGAAAGTACTACACTGCAGTGTCAATATCATCGATCCATGTATCGTATTTATGAAGTACTTGCATAAAGGATGCAAGGTTTGATTGATATCGAAATTATCTGAGGAATGTGTTTGGTGTCATGGACATTGCAAATTTATATATCTTTTATATACCGTACGTTTTACTTTATCTCCCATGGCATGGCCTATGCAGTACAGCATTTTACCGGAGAGCTTATTGAATACTATAGGTAGGCTACACGGAAGGTCAAGCGCATTGCGGCAGATAATGTTTAAATTGATTTGTACCATTGACAAATATTTATCTTTCTGCAAATCGGACACACGGATCTAGGCTCATGCATAAATATGCACTTGGATTCAGCTAGACCAGCAAGCTTGCATGCACGAAATATACGAGCTTGTCTATATCGTGGGACAACTGCTCTTGAGACGCGCGTTGCAAGACGGGCTCTTTATTGTGGCGAATACAGCCAGTACTCTTATAATGCTCAATAATAGTCCCATCTATATGCTCGCATGTGTGTACATTTGTACAGATTGCTACGGGCAAACAGCTTCATTGTGAATTCCATTAAAGTTCGGAATGTAGAACGTCTTATTGTGTACTATGCTGCTAGCATTGATAGAAAATTTAAACTCAAGTCCTACTATACTTAAATAAGTTAGATGTCATGCTGTCGCCAACAATACAAATCCGAATGCACGCTAGTGTGCAAGTACAGTGTAGGTAGAAATACCGTGTACAAAAATGTGAAGTTTGAAATGTGATCTTTTTCATCAGACGTTTAACTTTGCTCTTACCAAAGCCTTCTGCAGCTGAAGTTGAAGTGACTGTGTTGATGCTTGAAATGCCCTGCTTTTAACCAAATTAGATAAATACCATAGTTTAGGTCAATAGAAGCAGCAAACCACAAAGTCCTAAATGCGCCATGCATGTAGACCGCCCCAAGATATTTTATAAAACACTATCTGGTAATTTGCCCGGGCTGCATATACCGATAGTAGGACTCATTCGTAGGCCTACCAAAGTGACGAAGCGATGGGTTTCGGCACGAATAAAAGCCAAAAACATACGGAGCCCCGTAGCGGAAGATTTTTTTTTCGTATTGTACGTGTTTTGCATCATCACGTAGAAAACAAAAGCAATCGTCCGCTATGGAGTTCCGTATAACCGCGGCCCCGGAACCAGGCATGCACCCATCCATCCATCCATCCATAACGCATAAACATACAGTTCTTCTTTATATACCGGTAGATTAATTATATGTATACCTCGAGAGCATTTACTCGGGCTATTTTTACCAATGTAACCAAGACGATGACCGAATAGTAAACTATAGCAAATGTCTATGGAAATCATTCTTAAAAATATACTTGCGTGTATACGCTAACAATTCGTTTCAATTGCATTGGAGCAGAACAGATCCGGTACACTTTCAATAAACATTGGCTACACTTTGTCTGAATTGTGTGAGGCATTTACCAATTTTTGATAATGGATCAGACCTATTTCACAATTTAATATACTCGCTCTTTATTTTCCTTTCTCTTGTTTAACACCGTGCTGTATATTTTATTCAAAGCTATTTTCTCCAGTTCAGTGTTGCTTCGGTTGCTTAGCATTTTTGTACTCCATGTCCGCGTGCCACCCATTTTGACTTTTCGTGAACTCGCTTCACAATGTCAATACGGGAAATATGGGTTTGCAGCAATCTGAAAATCGACCAGGGGCAACAACAGCACTGTCAATATGAATATTTCATATTCGGATTTAGACGTATTGATTCTGATCAATTCCAATGGAGTAAATATGGTTTCTGTTTTCATTTTCGCGAATGAATGCGATTCCTTTGCATCATTAATGAAGGTTGGTAATTTTTCATACGTATGTACATGTATCTCTACATGTTTAAATGTAGTGTGCAGTGTATTCTGTTGAAATAAACTGCCGATTTAACGCTGTTAAGTCAATGATACAAGAAGTTCTTCCATATTCAGATTGACATTAGTAAAATTTGCAAAATATCGATGCAAAACACGATTTGCAAAATCGTGGATCCCATTACCACATGTAATTTTTGTCGTTGGTTAGGAAAATTGCTTTAAAAACTGGGCAAAGTTAGGGAAGTTGAATATGAAATTTCTGGGGGAGCCCTGCTTATGCACCTCGAGCAGCACTCGATCAACCAGATCACTGAATCAATGCGCACTGCATAATTAGTATGGGTGTGCAGGGCCAGAGCATGCAGTTCTTTTTGCAACTGCAGATCTTCTAGAAAATACGGATGCAATCCAAGTTGATGGCTGGCTAGACATTGATTTCCGAGGGCTTTCGGAAACTGCTTCTTGAAATGAATTAATGGGGGTAGCTAGACATATGTCCGCCGCTCGACTCTGTGCCATTTACCGTTGCCCTAAGTCATAGTGACAAGACGTAGTTGCTCCGTTTTTTGCGGTTGGACAGACTCCATGGATGTCTAAACAGAATGACTGTTTTGTTTGTTGTTTTCTTGGCAGGGTTAGATGCGCGCTACAGGCGTATAGGCAGCTTCATCGACGATCTTTTCAGTCTCGAAAGCATTCCCATTGGGATGGTGAAAATCTTTCTCTCTTTCGTCAAAGAAAGTATCCGTGGCTGTCTTCGAGATGCATCTTTCTTCTTCTTTTATCCTTTTTTTCCCCATTTTCCTATTCTTTCAATTCAAAATGTCATAGGCGAACGAGAAGATATATACGTTATATACACTTTCTTTTCTCTTTAAGCTTACTAAAGATTATTTATGGGCCTTGATTTATTCTTATGGACGTGTATATGAAATGACACATGTAGGCCACTGCATAAAATTGATATATGCAAAAGTATACGCAATCAATGCGAGGGCCTCCAAATGACTGCCTTGATGTTGCCGTGTTAATACACAGCACATATGATGTAAGTAAATTGCTAGAATATATTACTGAAGATAACATTCGAATGTACATCTAAATAAAGATTGATGTTCACGTTGTTATCGTTATATCCTCAAGCTTGAGGTTTTTGATATATGGCAGCATGCATTGCATGGTTTTTATACATTCCTTAAAATTGTATATGCATAATTTTCAGAATCTACTGTAAGGTTCGAATTCTTAGAAAAACAAGGACTTACAGTAGATTGCAGAAGTAGAAGTGTATATAATGTACTGTAGGTTGCAGCTATTTTGAGCTGCGTTTGAGCACGTTTGATGATTTTGCTAAAGTTTTTGCTCGTTAAGTTGTTGCGAAATGGTATACTTGGGGCGCTATGAGCGAGCACATTATTATTATTATTTAAATGACTTTATAGTGACCCAAATGGCAGGTTTTAGGAAAATCTTTTCATGTTAACGTTAAATAATAGAAAAGCTTGGAATGCATGTATTCTGCTCTGCACAACTCATGTCATTGTTAACTGGTCTAGAAATTGACAAATTATCCAATGGGTGGCGTTAATTGCATGCATTTATCTAAGTGGCATATATAGCTAAATGTCATTTTCTGCACCGTTTGCCGGGGTGTCATTTTTTTAAGGTACTAAAGTGATTGAGATTTCGACTAAGTAAATTAGATCCTCATTGATGTAACTTGTTCAAAAAGTTCAGCCAATTGCCACTCGGGTAATACATGACCATTTCGTGCGTGCATGAAGTTCATTTTCATGGACAAATTGTTCACGGATTTCATATCCGGATTTCTATACAGTATCAGTAGATGTGACTATATCTTGAATATCTTCTTCCCAGGAATAAATTGAAGCTTACGAGTAAATACCTTCAGGCGCATGCATGTGGTACAAGGCCACGGATACAGAGTAAAAACTATTGAATTATTGGGATTTATTCACGTCTGGATTGATATGTTTGGAAAACAAACTGCTCGATTGTGTTTGCCTCAGGGTGCGCAATATCAAAGTTGGCCTAGACATAAGGCAAACACCGCAATCCCTATGACAGGGATTACCAATTACTGCCTCGTGTCAATATTTGTCACCGGAAAAAGAGCAAGAAATGCTTCCAATGATGTAATGGTTGCCCGAAATGGTGTAGTGTGATGTCAACCTTAATCCATCTATCTCCAGGCTGTGACATCCAGCTTTGAGATGATAACAACAACTATAAATAAATCCATACCATAAATCGACAAGCACTTAAGAATGAAGGGACTGGCAAATTTAATCGCTAATAGGATTAAGCAATACTATTTTAAACTTTTCAACAAATATTGATTTATTCCGATACTAATTAGCAAACTTACAAGTGCTAAATCAAAGTTTGTGAACAATGTTGTTTTCCTTTCCCTTTCGCATCATTTTTTCGACAAACGTAATGCATATATCGCCTACTAGCCGTAAAAACCGGGCAAAGTTGCCCGGGCTGGCCTTTCCGATAGCGACTTGCTGAAGCGGCGAAGTAGGCCTAATGAAAAGCACCTCCATGCAGAAAGCACCCTTATACCACCTCTGCAAAGCCTATAAGCCACCCACATACAAACATACATATCTTCTTTATATATACTGTATAAACATGTAAAATGCTCTACTGCTGACTATCCCTAATGACAAAGCAGCAGTATAGCATGTTAATATATTTTAAGATTTATTTCTTCTAGTTGATTCTTTTTAAAAGCATGTCTGATGAAATTTCGATTTGGAATGAATTCATAAGCTTCATTCTTTTAAGCGATCACGTTCCCAATCAATAAATGATGAGTTGCAAATCATCTTGGAGAATCTTTACATGTCTCGGAGCAGTTTTAATGTATTTTTTTGCATTCAATTAGCAATTTATATTAGCTTTTACAAACTCGATTATTTCTTTTCATTGCCGTTAAGTGTTTTATTGAAAATATAGTATCTAGGAAATCGGTGTGCCTTTTAGGATAAATTGTTAATGGTGATGCACCTTTGGGCCTGCATCAATACAGGCTAATTGAGTAGTAGTATACCTTAAATGTAACCCGTTTTTTTACGACTTCTTGATAAATTGAAATGTTTCTCTGCGACGACGTTGTTAATAATGCTTCCTCGTTTGTAATGCTTTTTTTCCAAACAAACAGGAAAGATTTTTGTTTAATTATTCAGTTGCTCTTAATGCTCTTACTTCCGACTGAGCTTTTACTTATAGCTAATATTTAGCTGGAGGAAAGACGTTGTTCGCTACCGGATTATTTCGTATAATCTGAGCCATTTCGATAATTAAATGTGGATCTTGTGTTCATGCAGTTTTTTCGTACAACATCCAATGCTAGAGTGGAATCGGCAAACACGAATTTTATTGGAAAAAAAACATGTTATATGTACATGAATACATGCACTTTTATGATACAGCGCATTAATAGGCCTACATTCCATAATATTCGTAGCCAAATCGGGCCAACCTAAAATCCTTTGAAACTTAATCAGAGATCAATTATTTGTAATGTTGTTCGATGTGGGCGAATCACAATAGTATGTCACGCAGTTTGATCTGATAGGATGCATTCTATTCTAAAGATTCAACATATATCTTGTTGCGGGTTGCATTATTCAATTTCGTAACTATATAGAATCGCATCTTCTCATTTCCCAGGGATGTTTATTTAAGAAACTTGAAGTTTCTTAAACTGGTTTAACCTGTGTATCTTTCCTGAAACATGAACTGAGCTATAGAACGAATTAATAGGGCAAAATGTGACCTTTCATGACCAGAAAGTGAATTATATCTGCATTGCTCGGTCAACCAGTGTGTAACTTTTAAAACGTGTCCAAAACCTCCATTCAGGTACTTGTAATACGTTATCTACCTTTACCGAATTCAAAAGTCAGTCATCTTTGCATTTATATATTTTAGAAGCAGGCATCATTTAAGCGGTATCTTGACTTTATTTTATCATGTAAATCACATGCCAAAAACTGCGCATAACTCTATATGCTATGGTATGTTTCAATGGCAGCAATATGGTAACCACTACCATTTTGGCTATGCCTGCAGCTGCCAGCATTGATCTTGCAACAGGGAGGACCACTCCCCATTCCTCCTTCAGCATCTCTGTGCATGGTCGAATATCTGAAATTCTTCAGAGCAGGGCCTATATTACACACGAGTGCCTTGTCAATAGAGCCCATTAAAATGATAGCAATTGGAGAAGCAAAAGCTAAAAGTATAGGAAAACGTTGAGAGCTTCCTAATCGATCAAGCCTGACAGCCATTCCCTAATGGATTGATACGACATTGTTTGCGCTTCACTTAGCCATCAAAATCTTCTTTGCAGGCAAAAATCCCCTCCAGAAATTCGCGGACAAATGGGGGAAATATGTTGCAACTGCAGGCTATACAACGTTTATTAATATTGCAATTTCGTCAACCAAGACTCAGATTATTCGCAGGTATGAGCAAGGTCTTAGTGATTCCCCAAGAAAAGAACTAATCGCGGTTGAAGAAAACGCGTGCCATGCAATAGACCATTCTGAAGGAAAGATATCAACTTTTTACGTGTAAACCAGACAGTACATGGACACTTGTTGATGCATTTTTAGCATGGACGAAGTTCTTATTATGCATCATTTATTTTCAAATTATCATTAGTATCAACGATTTTGTCTACTAGTGTGCATGTATATCTAGATAAGCTCGTCTTAATATATAACATTCGATTAACAAATGTTGCGATGTTGCGGATCAACGGATCAAGTTGCGGATCAACGGACCAGTAAACATGCATGTGTTTGTTGTCCAGACACAGAATATTTTCGAAAAATGGCAATATGGGCATAGTAGTGTAGTACATAAGTCGTTTCTATATCACTTTACAAAAATAAGCTTTTTTATTCTATTTTTTTTTTAAATTTACCATTCTTAAAGGTTTTAATTTTATAAAATTGTATTTAATAATTTTATTTCTTTATACATAATTATGATACATCAAATGCAGTTTCTTTCTTCTTTAGTATCTTTTATTTTCGTGAGGTAGAAAATCATATTTTCATGGAAATCCATCAAATCATCACCTCATTTTGATATTTCTTGGGTATACACCGAATATTTCGTGCTTATGACTAATAACTTGATACGTGTACTATATCAGTTTTGAAAGTTTCTAAAGCTCGGATGTACATTTAGTTGTTGAACTTTTTTGTGACAACATTTTTTTCTTAATAACTTTGGCAGTACGATGAAACTTTTTATCCAAATGAACTTGGTGGACATGTTATCTCTTTTTAAATGTTATACAGAAAAGACTTTTACTATATACAACTTGGGAGTACAAATTTCACGATTTGACGATTAACTTTTTTATTTGTTTCCATTTACTTTGATTTTCAGTTTTATTATTCAAGTAAAATGTACTGCTTACATTGTAGTACTCTTTCGTAAATACGATAAACCCCCTTTTAAGCATATCCTTTCCTGCATAAGAAATCACGAGAACAGATTGCTTTGCCAGTGATTTCAACTTTTCTATCCGGGGGAAGAAGACTATGACGTGCAAACAATATAAAACAAGGTTTTCAATGCATAATAAAAGCGCTTGCATCAGTAAAGTTTGAAGAATTCCATTAAATTTGCAGACGAAGTCGAGCGAGTGCTGTTTAAAGTCACGTTCCCCAACAATTCATTTTTGAACAAAAAGGTTTTGGCGTCTCTTTATTCGGTCATCGATAATCACCGATGGCATCAAGTGCTGGACCATGAACGACTTTGTTGAGAGGCTCAATGCTGCATCACGACTCGAAATCTTCGTACCCAATATACATGCATGTATGCATCCTTCTATTTGGGGACCTCTTCTTATTCAGTGTTTTTCAGACAAAAGATTTCTGTTGCATGAAGAGGGCGCATCTATAATGGATAATTCCCTTTATATGCGTGGGTTATGCAGCATACAATACATTTTTCCCCATCATAGACCTACTTATCAAATGCAGACTTACGCTCGGCTTAAGTGAATCCCGTACGCTTTTGTTTCTTAAAATGCTCTCCGGGCAAAAATGCATCTTCGCATATTTTAATATGAATGCAACATTGCCCTAACCCTATTTATCCGAATCTATTTTTAGTCGCAAAAGTATACGGAGGAGAATGATGTCGAGTGCTCTCTCGGGGCCTTTTTTTTACAAACTATACCCAGTGCTGGATTTAAACATCAGATTTTGATAGTGATCTCAACTCAAAAAATATTAATTTCGATCCGGTTGTTTCACGTATATCTTAATTTGAAAACGTGCAGGTGAATTGCTGCCAAAGGTATGCCCACTTAATATTTTTTAAGGAACAAGTTTACTTGTCAAGAGAGGCCACGATAACCTTATCTCCTACTGCTTTGAATGGCAAGTGCTATCTTTTGCTGGAGAAAGGCGAGCGGATTAAAACGTAAACAATCCTCACTCAACTCCGCACTTGTTATGGGGGTTGAAACGTTTCGGGGTTAGCACTTGTTGACATGCCCCGACGAAAGCTGCACGTTCTTGAGGAGTTATTTGCAGTTTTGCACGTCTTTGGTGCATCGCAATGAAGAACTTTAACCTTTCGCGAGCCTTAAATTAAAAAAAACTTTGGGGTGGACCTCAGCAATAGGCTCTAGTATGGGTAAATAGGCGAGAGGGTTGTTTGCGCTGTGGGAAAGTTAACTAATGAGGGATCCAGACATTTCCTTGGCTTTTGCGTGGCATGTCCCATTCACATAGTCTCATGCGTCAGCGATAAATATGTTCAGTTAATGGCGTGCAAAGTTAAAAAATGCAATGCAATGCACTCTTGAAAATATAAGGAGGACTTGTATGCCTAATTTAATTGGGTGTAAAGATTTGCACCGCAGACTGACATAATTAAAAGTAGGGGGTATACTCTTCTTGGGAGGGTTACAGAAAAAGATACCATTATTAAATGATGTACATGTAATGGCAGTTTCTTCATGTCATAAAAAAACAGAATTTACTGCCGTATTAAGGGAAAATTAATACAGACCTCATGTTATATTACTTAGATTTAAAATTGCAATTGAATATCCAAATTACCCATATACCTGTAAATAATCGCGCTTTTGTTTAAATTTCATGAAATTATGTTATTGTTTTTAAATGGTCTAGTTTCTAATCGTTTGGTCAAAAGGTACCAGATCTTTCGTAATATTTTGTAATATTATTACTGAAAGATCATAATAAAGTTTCAGAAAATTATACTTGAAATTACAATATTCTCACGAGCGTCTTTCTAAACTTAAGAAAAATACATGGGTACATGAACACTCTTTTTAGGAGGACATTTGAACTATAAGATCAAAGTTTTCATCTACTTATTGGTCATCTAAAGGAATAATTTTTATATCTTTTTATATTTTATATAGTGGAACACGTTCCACTCAATTATCCCTTTTTTCAGGATGTAATAAAGTGGCAGAAATGGTACCTGTTACACTTTCATTGCTACTTTAATTTTATTATAAAGTGTGCTGTGCTGCGAAAATGCATCAGAATAAACTAACTGTATTTTTTATTATTATTATGTATACATTTTGGAAAAATATTTTCAGAAAGGAAGGTATCAATTATAGGGTTTTGTCAATGTCCATTGCTCATTAAAGCACTGTCAATGCTTATACTCAATAATTCAGTACATTCCACTCGATTATCTTTATGTATATAAAGAAGAAATGTATGTTTGTTTGTGTGTTTGTATATATACAATGGAGGCGCTTTCAGCATAAGAGCGCCGCGATCATTAGGACTACTTCGTCGCTTCATGCAGCAAGACGATTTCGTTAAGTACAGCCCGGGCAATGCCGGGCCTTTCAGATAGTAAGTTATATTCGTAAAGCCTAATTTACCGAATGCCCATGTATATCGACCATGTCCAAAAGCATGTCATTACTATCACACGCAAGCTATCGCTCTGAATAATGAGATTTGGAAAAGGTTTGAGTACACCCTGTAGCAAGCTCGTCGATAGTAATTATTTTCCAAACACGTCTGCGTTCGTATCACTCGTTCGTGTCGATATGATCGAGTTCATTCGAAGCATGTTTTTTAAATGCAGGGGTTATTCACCATAAGGCGGTAGAATTTCATTTAATTACCATTCTAGCACTTTAATGAATGTGCCGAGCTAGTTTTTCGTGTCAGAAAAAAACGTTCAAATGCATTCGATCTAATCCACCGATCATTATTTGCGCGCCACTCGCAATATTGAAACATGATTTATGAAGTTTTTTTTTTGTTTTTGGAGGATGCCTTCCTTGCCTGTACGGAGGTGTGTAAGCAAAAGTTGGGCGTGGATGAAAGGCTTGCAACGCGAGGCACCGAGAGAAAAATGATGGGGGTAGTCGATGGCCCACGGCTGCCAATGTGTCCTCCATCGTCTGCAAATGCCCTCCCCGCCATGAGCAATAAATCACGTGCTATGGGAATATGAACGATCGCTGCTCCCCCTTGTCTCACGGATGTTATTTTTCTCGATATCTATTTTAGTCTTATGCGAATTTAATCTTTGACGACCAATGAAAAATGGATTTTTGAGCTTTTTCCATGACAGGCTCGTGCATGCACGTTTATTACAAAGTCAACCGTTCACGTTGAGCTTCGCGCAACCCGTACTCCTGCCAGGGCCTATGATAAATATCACTTTGCTTCCTCTTATTTACCTTCCCTTTTTTAAGGTACGTGGGGTGCATGGAGACTCTCTGGCAGCCCGCTCCAAATTCCTCGAGGTTCATCAGTCCACGCTTCAGCAACTCTGTGCACATTCGCCATTTTTTTTTATCTCAAGAGGAATATCGAATTTTGATTAGTTCTTGGCACTAGACATTTCTCGACTGAATGATTCATACTGAGAAGAATATTATCTTGCGTGTTTTAGCAATGGCATTGCGTCACACGTGTATCATGACATCATGTAGCACACGATGCAGTTCGAAATGCGTTTGTGAGTTTTTTATGCAGTTGTTTGCTCGCATTGATCCCTTGCAAATCACAGTCATGTCGCTGTGGTCTCCTCTTCGAATTAAGTTTATGGCGAAATCGTCATAACCTCATTGCTAACTGAGCTTTTATAGCTTGAAGATCTTGCTCATTGTGCTATAATTGGCAAAAAACACAGTTAAATAAATTAAACAATGATATAGTGTACGATGTTAGATGGCAATATATGTTTAAACATTTATTTATTGCAGTGTTGTAAGTGCATTCTGTAATGTACACGGGCAATATTTGGAAGGCTATCTTAAAAACGCAAAGACGACTTGGAGCTTTCTTCCAAGTCGTCGATGACTGCCGAAGGCGAGGCGATGACGACAAAATGACGCTGAGGATTGCGAATTGCATTGAGCCAAAGTTCGTGTCTACATGGTCCGTCGATGCATTGTGAATCCGGAATAACAGAAAGAAAGTTTTGCATGACTGTAAAACTTATGACGCCAATTTCTATCCAGAAATAACTTTCTCAGAATGGGATCATTTTCTATCCTGGAAAAATATCTGGAAACATAGTTGCGAAGCTAAATTTGTTCCAGCACACGGGGAAATATCACGCAACAATATACAGTATCTATAGAAAGTATAGTCTCGAGATATAATTTGCCTCGTGTGTGACGGCCTTTAGGGCAGGTTGCACCAACAGAGGTTATGAATAACCTAGGGTTAACCTACTGTGTAATTCTAGAAGAGATGAAGAGAAAGGTTAACCCAGCCAGTAGGCAGGCTTAACCTCGGGTTATTAGGAAAAAGAACATGGCGGACAATACAGATGAATCTGATAAAGCTTGGAAATTGTGCATGTTACACCACTAGATCAGACAGACAAGTGAAGCCGATACGCAATCTTGCAGCATTGATCAAAATTAGTTCCTTTCCCTTCCTCCATTTTAGTTTCAGCCGGTTAAACATGGGTTCCATAACCCTGAGGATATTCCATCAAAAGTTAATTGATGCAACATATCATGTCAAATTTTAACCCGAGGTTAGTAAACCTCAGATTTTAACCTAAGTTGGTGCAACCGTCCCTTAGAGAACAATTGAGCTTTCCCTGAGCTGATTTTTTTCAAAATGACGCGGAGGCATTGTTATGATGCAAATCGATGAAGCCGTTAAGTCTGCAGAAAATTAGCAGGTTTTCGTTCGTGCTTGTTCAACGCGTCAGCCAGACAGATGGCGGCTCTTACAAAGCGGTGTCCCATCCAGAAAGTCCATTTGGTTGCATATGGTTCATCGGTTGGCTAGATTGTTCGGGTACCTCTCGAGTTCAACGAGACGAGGGCTGCCACTTTTTGAGCCGAAATGCATTAAAGGTGATGGCATTCCTCCGCATCGTCAATCCAATGGGGCAGATGATGGGAACTATTGCTATTCTTGACGTTTCCGGGTGTCAAACGCACGCACAATTATCGCATCAGCCAAAATGGTTGCGGGGAGGATGATGTTGTTGCTGATGGAAAAGCAAAGGCTCAGGACACGGTGATGCCTATCGGGGTCTGGGGGTTGTTGCTAAAACGCGCGGGTTCCGTGAAAAAGAAAGAAAAAAAAAGTACGCGTGTTTTCGTAGAAAAATGGCCACCAGGAGGCGAAGGGGACTTCTGGTCGACTTTCCATTCATTGGCGGTTAACCCGCATTGACCTTTGACGCGAACCTTCTCTGCCATTCTCCAGCTGCCAATTTTTGCATTCTTCAGACGCTCCCCCACCTTCCATGGCACCTCTCCCCGTATTGGCTTCTTTTCATGTTTTGTGCCATTAAACTGTGCCACTGCTGAAAGCGTTGATTTCATATCTGCGATCTGAAGCAACCCCAAGGTGTATAATAAGTCGATTTATTAAGGTGAGCGAGCGACACTTTAATGTTGCATGGGGTTGATCATGTGCGCGCACATAAAATAGGAGAGGAAGAAAAGTGATGGTCAAAAGCCTGCATGGGGGCGCTGTATTTATAGCAGTTTAGATAAAGGATTTCTAGACGTTCTTTTGAGCTTCTGCCGAGGAAGAAAGGACCAGTGCGCTTTGAAAAACGTGTACACGTAACGGTTAATTTGATCCAGGATACCGCCGAAATTAAACACACGAACTTCTGTACTTTAGTTGAAAAGGTGTTGAGGCTAAGGAATTTTGAAATAATTCTCTTTTTGAGTGTTTCTTTTGGACGCACTTGCAATAGTTAAAATATTCATGTACATCACACCATACTTTAATTCAGTAGTGACATAACTCGTTTTTTTTTTAAAATTCCATCTATTATCAGGTGGTTGGGTTGCTTGAATAATATTAAGTGAAGCGAGACTTCCGATGTCCAAAACCAAATATTTCTTTAATTTCCATTTTAAACTCATCCTTCAATGCAGTGTGATTTTTGCCTTGAGCATTGCTGAAAAGATTGTATTTTGTAAAAATATTATTAGCAAGGTTAGCATTTTTCTAATCAGATTCTGTTTGTGTTAAGTGTTAAAATTGTGTAAGGTGTGGGTATTTTCGCGAAAACAAAATTAGTTTGTGTAATAACAAGATTACACGTAATTTGTTTATTGTCAGCTTCTTATGAAAACAAAAGTTATTGTGGACATCGGAAGTCTTGCTTCACTTATTAAATTTTGTTACTGGATTTAGATTGTTTTAGCGAAAAATTTGAACAATGACTTAAAATTTTCGATTTGAAAAAATAACATGTTTTAAAACTATTGGTATAGCAATAACATTGTTGCTACTATTTAAAATTTTGGAAAGTTTGCGAAAAAGCTCTGGGTGGTGTGTGAGGCGACTCAGGCGAGGCCCAAAATCCGTCCTAATCCTAATTTAATGCTCCAGTGGCAAATTTTGGTCATCAGAAGCCCTCTCGCCGAGAAGAATTAATAAAGCTCAAATTTAATTATCCAGAAATAATTTGATTTCAGAAAGTCGATAGTGGCATTAAGTACTCGCGCATTAATAAGGCTTCATGATGCATTCCCTATGGTCATCTGTTAAAGCGTACGGCGTAATTCACTTTGGTTGAATTACATGCAAATATGGTTTCATGGTTATCGTATTTGGTTGGACGTATTAACTTTCACGACAGACTTTGCCAATTAACCGCTTTTATCGAAATGCACACGCAAATTCAATTTTTTTAAAAATAAAATCCAATGATGTTGAACATCGTGATGTTCCACATTGCGTGTTGCATTTGGCAGATCTGGATATTGCAACATCGACTTTGCATTTTAGTTTCGAAGTGAGGGGTCAATAACACAACCATGTTGTAATGCATTTGAAGGTGTCCATTTCCCAGACTTCTAGACCATTTTGTATAAGATAGCAACATGAAGTACTGTAGGGGAAGATGGTCAGAAGGACCAGGCTGGAAAAAGTGCTCTTGTCTGCTTGACTCGTTTCGAGAAATAATATCGCCGAGCAGTCTAGCGTGCAAGAAAAGAAAATCAGAAAAGATGCATGGAAGCAAAAGGAGGGAAAAAAAGAAAGTTAAGAAAAGATTCATGATTTCGAAGAAAAAGGTTGCACCCTGAAGGCTTTCTTCTTTTTACCCCCACACTATTCCAGTCGCTCTTGTTATACATTATACGCTCTCTATTCACACGTTTCATCTGGAAGATGTATGGCTTTTGGAAACAATGTTTCATTCTTACAGATAGGTTGAATTACAAGAAATGTAAACCTACACGCACTCCAGCCATGATGGCTTCAATGGAACAAGTGAACTGTGGCAAGAATGGCCAGCTTTCGATATCAGAAGTTAGTTTTTCAGGGTGTAAATGGGTTCGGTGATGGGAAAATGGATGTCGTTTGGATTTGGGATCATTAAGGCTGTTAATTGTCATCTTCGATAACGTTAATTCCTGCATGAATTGTTTCGAGAAGAACAATGAACGCTGCTTCTCCTTTGCTATCACCTTAGATACATGTAAGTTGTGGAAAAACACTGTGGATGGCACGTGTGAAACATTGATACACTTATTGGTTACAGTAAGTTTATTTTTTATAATACAGATTCATAAAAAGGAGTGGGAAGTAGCTGTAAATTATACCCAAAAACTTTTGTACGAGAGGAACTATTAATGTCACCACCAAACAGGAAGTTCACTGTTCTGGGCATAAACTGCAGAGCTATTACAGTACTGTATATTCTATAGTAGTAACTTCTTGATACGATCCTGATGTTGAGAAACAATTTCAACTTGTCGGAATAATCATAAGTTTTATCCAAAAATTGACGTTTTTGTTGTAAAAACTTTGTTTTGTTAGAATAAATACTCGTTTAAGAGAGTTAAGAGATTGTCACCTCTTACTTGACTGCTCTGGGCATAAACTGAGATAAAACAAACGCATCTATGCATAATTCTCATAAATGAAAAACCGGATAATTGCAAAGGTTTTCTTTGCATGGACGGCTTTTCACTTATCCGAGTTCGACTGTATTCATTTTGCATATGCACGTGAATTCACGTTTATCAGACGAGGTATCTGTATAAAGATTGCGTTCGAGTGCCCCATGTACAGCTGTATCGTGATCAACTGATTTACGAATTTGTTACAAAATTTGTTCAGGCTAGTGTTTTAGATGTTTTTTTAAAAGAAAAACTGCGAGAGAAAAGATGTACAAGTGTATGCTGTTCTTGCGAATATAAAGCAGAAAGTTTTTTGTGACCAAGTACGAAGCATTTGTTATTCTTCCGAAACATAATGAAAAGCTTTTTTATAGCTGTTCTGTATACTAACGTTCAGCAAACTTCTTGAGGATGCTGGAAACTTGCTAATGGCATTAAAAATTGATGGGGAAAATAACAGTGGACTTGCGGGGAGGAAATACGACCACACTGGAGACCCAACCTGAAATATATAGGCAATTATTGTCGCTCGGTAACATTTGTCATTTCCTGCACGGTCTACAACCTGCTACGACGGTTTAAAGGACCCACATTATTGGGCGAATCATTTATCTTTTTTTCCCGAGGAAAAAAAAAAGCAAAAAACAACTCCTTTATAACCTCCTGAAGTCGTCTTAGCAGCCCGGAAAATCTTTGCTGTCCCATAACAATGCGTCCATCCGTGCTATTGAAGTTCAGCTGGGCAAAAGAGGAGGAAAAAAAAAACTGATCATTTTTCATTTCCAGAGATTACGCGCAGGGAACTGGCGACTTTTACGGAAACCCCATTTTCAGGATACAAAGTGCCCAAAGTAAATATATTGATTGCTGTCATTGCAGATCTGCTTTCGGATAGAAAGATATTCATTCGATCCGTTATAATAACGACGCGTGGGTCAAAATAGCCCTGGCTGTATTGATCACCGGAAGAAAATACTGCTCCCAATACAGTGTATATAGATGTACTTTATCTGATTTAGCATGCTGCACGGTAGCATCGTGTTCCTGTTAGATGTTTATAGAGTACATTAGCCTGCTTTATGTTACTTTTTCACGTCTGGCAAACGCTCTTATGTCAAACGAATATATCTCATTTTAAAGTAAATGTAGAGAAAAAAACCCTGCAAATGCAAAATGCCGTCGTTAAACTTGTAGGTTGCTATCGCATTTAGATTTCATGGCAGATAAACTTGTTTTGTTTTGCATAAATTAAACACGTTGGACTTGAAATGTAATGAATCGTTTTGTTGTCTTTACGTGTATGATGTATTTTCTCACGTAAGTGGTATCACCAGACACGTAGCCTAGATATCACAAGGACGATCCACCTCAAAGTTGAATCAACAATTTGTATTCAGATTTAAAAATCTGTGTTATGTAAACCATTTGGCGAATGTAAATGATGCTGCAAGAATATGAGAATATTGACAGTTTTGCATGGGCTGAAAATTAAGGCAACGCGTTTAAACAATGAATTTCTGGAACGTGACATGTTTCGAAAAGCGCGTTTTTGAAACGGTAATTTAATTTATACTTTGCAAATTGGCATTGTTTCGTATAATCGTTAAAACGAGTAGCTGCACTCAAAGGTTCGATTCAGTTAAAATGTAATTAGCCACGCAAAAATCTAGTCTGCCATTTCTGAATTAAAGGTTAATTTTTTATTTCCATTTTCTGTTTCTGCGCTCGAATAATAAGAAATGAATTGCAAAGGTTCGCGAAGTTTTAGCCCATGAGATTTCAGTTGCCGTCTTCGAAAGGGTGTACATTTTTAATATCCTTTAATAACTTGTCTATATTTGTTCTCGAATGCAAGCAAAACGTTAACATTTTAATTAGGTTTTGTCCCTTTGGGTTTTTGAGTTTTTAGATTTCTCAACCTCGTTACAACATGAAGGACGTCATCTGTAAAATTCATCGTGACGTTCCTGACCTCTGTAAGCCAATATTCGTCGACAATCATCTTTGTGGAAATTGTCAGAGAGGGCATTTGCACGTGTGGCCTCACGGACGCCTGTCCATGGCAGGCAACTTATTGTAATTTTCTTTTTATCGGGGCGGCAGCTGTAAAATTGCTGACCCGAGTCGGTTTAAGAGAGGAGCTCCTTTCTTCTCGGCATTATCTTCTCTGGTCGTGACCGAAAGACTGACCAGCGACGCGCATTCGATCCGCGGAAAAGATGGTTGCCAAAGCAACTGATCACTTTTGACAGTCCTTCGTTCAAAATGAACCCCATAAACTGGAGAGTGACCAATAAAGAATTCATGACCACTGAGACAGATTGAAGCATCAGTTCGAAGAAAATTTAGACGAATGGACGTCTGCATATACATCTTCCGCGGCTTTTATGGCCCAACCTGTGCCATTCAATTATAAATTCTAGGAATGGAAAAAGTTGAAATGAGGCGCGCAGATTGAACTGGCAGCGCACTGATCGATCCACTTCAAACACGGATGATACATCAGTGAATTACGCGTTTAATTATACGTTTATGACAATAAT